>JABASD010004830.1:0-14197 GCA_019776165.1 Pogonognathellus flavescens | reverse complement strand
CATTTCTCACTATTTAAGAACACATTTAGGATGAGAATTGAAATTAGTAATTGCCTATACCTATATACACCAAGTGTATTCAATTCATTCAAATCAATGAAGTATTAACACCATTAGGCACCTTAACTATAAGTTTCTTTTGAGGGCACCTTAGAAGTTATATCTGAAAATAAATGCCCAAAGAATATCTGTACACACAACTGATGACATCATTTACAATATTTGTGTTAAATGAAGGGTATGACGAGAGTAGACATCTAACAAGTAATCAGTAAAGGGCATGTAGTATATTATGGATTTATTTATACTCAGGTGTGTGTAATAATAAGTGTTTAATGTGCAATAAGAAAGAGATATCGTAATAATGCCAGGTACAAATCTACATGATGGAAGCAGGTAAAACATATTCGTAATAAGTCGAGTCGAGTCTACTACAAAAGAGAACATAAACACATCATCGTCATTGTCACTGTCAAGTTCACTTGAGTGCAATGCAAAGCAATGAGATCTCACACAGATTTCATTGTTGAACATTGCAGAGTGGCACAGAATAATGAATTGTTGGAAATATACCCGGTGGTGAGTCATTAGATTTTCCACTTGAATCATAGTAGCATTCTTCCCATTTAACATTTCATTACGCACTGCTGCTACCGTTTTGTTGTCACAAAATAGTCAAGTCAAGTCAAAAAGTCAGAAATTTCTTTTCTTATCTCTCTCAACAGGCAGTCTCCTACTAATGTACGAGTTCTTTCCCTATGTAACGTCACGTATTAGTATTGTGCAGGGAAAATGAGTGCGGTAAGTGCATAACAATACTAATGGTAGTAGTGTCATACTATATAAGAAATACTTGTTAAACTATTGTTGATGATGGGAAACACATACCCCTTGGCAATTCTCCTTCGGGTTATATATGGTGCATACAAAACTTCCATACACATAGTAAAACACTTTATGACTATAAGTGTGTCTTTTTTGTACTTATACTTTTTTAAACAAGCGTATAGTGAATAAAAGACACATATTTCTTGCAATGGAACCATCAGAATCAAAAAGCATACTAACCACCAAATACTTCACAAAGTGAGTGTGTATACTTTGGCTTTGACACTGATGAGTTCTTTGGAATTTAGGCTATGGCTACACCGTGATGACAAATCTGAACATTAGTTCCACACAGTAGTGCAGTTCCATGGCCACACTAAATACTAACGAACCAAAAACTACTACTACTACTATAATAATATTAGTATTTTATATATGCAAGTAATAATGACATGAATACCTTTACATTACTGGTATTAGCACTACTGCTAGAACTAAATACTAAAGCTCTATAGCTCTACCTGTATATAGAGAAAAGATTTTCAATGTTTAAATTGCATACAGATTTACATTCACTTCCCACTGTAATTTTGCCCATGAGACATGACATTTGTGTTCTTATCTGCAAGCGAAACCATTCTTCACTTAAAACACCACACTATATGGTATGCATAGTTTGTAATGTATACAGATATAAAAGTTCTTATGGAAATACCCAGTTAAATTTGAAAGATTTACTAGTATATAGTCCTAATAGTAATGTTGGCAGTAGTGGTAGGTAGTTCACGATGCCACAATGAGGACGGGACTATATACAGTAAATTTGTCGTCAATTGACATAGGTGCACTACATAAGTATGTGTTAAAGATACGGTGAACTATATATTTATGTACTACAAGAGTAATAATACCTATATATAACTTAACATTGCTACTATTTATGTGCAAAGCTTTTCTACACTTTACACTCTTCGGTTCTCTCATCCCAGTAGTAGTTGCAGGCGAAGGGTTAGTTAACTTAACACACTAAAAAATAAGTAGGGCTTTTCCCAATGCATGCGGTGAGTTAAGAAGGAATAGAAAATGAGCTCAGATTTAGCAATGCATGCCAAAATTCTATAGGAGATTTATGGGAAGAGAATATTCAATGTATATTTTATAAGTACTGCAGTTGAGAGTCCATAATCATATTTTACTTCCATTAAAGCACTATATGAATGGTGTGCATGAGGCAGTCGTGGTAAATTATTCGGTTTGGCTTGAGATTTTGATACACAGAGAAGTAAATGGGAAAAAATCTTCTACCCAGTCAAGCTTGGCATGACGCAGTTGACTCAATTCATACACGATTTAGGAAAAGAGTGAAAGCGAATACCACAGAATAGAAAATGTCACTGGATATCTTTAGTGTCGTAATGAATAGGAAACGAGTAAAAACTCCGGCCAAGAAAGAGCAAGCCAATTCCAAAAAATGTCAACCGAAATCAGCACACGAGACAAAGTACAATGTCATTCGATTCCTAACACGAACGACGTGGCATTGGGAGCTGCCAAAAGCACAAATCTAATTCATTTACAACTTATGTCACGAAAACCTGAAAGCGAAATGGGCGGAGATGACAACTTTCTTACATGGACGAAATATCAGTAATAATATCAAATTACTCTTTCCTGCGGTGTATGGTCGATCCATTGTATGTACGACGGACTTGCATGGAAGAATTTCTTCTTAAACACGACATGTACTTTTCCTAAAGGTTTATACATACATTTCCAATAAGGTACAGCGCTTTTATTACTTGGCCAGTCAGACAATTCCAGAAAATTATCTTCACTACCAAGAAGGTAATTAAAGTCGTAGGTAATCATAATTTGTACAGCTAAATTTTAATATCAAAGGCATAGCTCCTAATTATACGAAGAAACTACAAAGTGGATTTGGTTAATAAAATACGAAATTAGTTCCCGGAGCACAATCAAATACTTACCTATACTGATTACCAATCTGTAAATGTACACAACGTAAATGAACGATTAGAAAGAACAATAAATGAAATTATTATACTACGAAATGATAGGATTACCTACTATTATTTTCCAAATATATATTCCGTTGCATAAAGTTGATTTAAATATTATTTTTCTTTACTATATATAATTTTGTAGGTTTGTATTACAGACTCGTGTAATGGCTCTTAAGAATATCCAGGTAATGTATACACGTAAACTGTGAGACTCGCAGTTTATATACATTACCTGGATATTCTGTGTATGGACTCTGGTGGTTTTGATTCAATGTTTCCAAGTAATTGAATTAAAATAAAATGGTAAGTACATTAAGTATTTGTATTGTTACAGTGTTTCTTCAGCCCCTCCTCTAGTGACGTAAATATCTCATATTATTTTACCAATATCGTAGTACTAGGTACGTATCATTTCATTCCATAATTTTACTGACAATTCTAATAACCGTAATGATATGCCGATACGGAAATCATGGAAAACATATCCGTTGTCGACAGCATAACTGTAATAAGAAAATAATATGAATCACACTAATAATTCATGTCTACAGTACTTATGTGTAATTACATGCGTATGTTGAATGCGCTAATTATTCTGTATTCCTTATATACACTGGAACAGAAAAGACGTATTTTTCCATTGAAAACACGGCCGTATAAAGCCAATAACTAACATTCATATATGCATTTTCTGTATTGCATTCAATAATCACACTCAATTCATTCTTATTTACATAAAATATTCCAAAATGTGTACACTCCCTCGTTGCATTTGACTGGTACCTGAATGAACGGTGTATATGTTTTATGTATTGTACAATACAAGATTCAGTAGAGCAAGATTAAATTATATTTTATCGCCATCGTATGATGATGTGTAGCCTGTAGTGTTGAAGTAAATTTTGTATGTATAGCAAAATGAGAGTATAGCGATCTTGCATGAGATGAAAACGTGTAGTGTGTTGTGCCGTGTATAGTAGCTACCTTTAAACATTCTAGTACTGTGTGTCTCTGTATATATTTATTTGATGTACAAATCTTGTAGGTAGGTTATTAGGTACCTAAAGGTAAAGCACAACCATCCATCCCATCGGTAATCTGTTTTGTATAGACTGCTTGTATACTGTACTTGTACACAGTAGAAGCTACCACACACCTTTTTGTGTTAAGAATAAACTACCTTTTATGTATACAAGCCTAGCTGTGGGTTTTGCAGTGTAAAGACAGAACACTAAACACTTCTGCATCTCTCTTCTTCTGTCTTGCCTTGCTTGGTTTGCCTTAATAAAATTCAATCCCATAGCACAGTCCCTTTACATGCCTTTTACATTAGGATTGTGCTATTGCAGATTGAATGTAGAAGAATTGTTTGTAGATACTGTACACGTTCAAAGATGGATTTTTCCTTAAGGCATTACTATTTCTCTAGTGTGTTCATGTACTATTCTACTGTATGCAACAATAGTAGTGTAATGTGTTGGAGTACAATAATACAACGTTGTACGTGTATAGCTCATGAAACTCCTTGGAGAATCTTTAGTTGTGATCGAATCTTTGTAGAGACCAGACCACAGATTTTGTGTTTTAAAATTTGAAGCATTTTAGAGTTATATCTCCTTGTGCACTATACTCAGAGTATAACTGTAATAGTAATCTTTAACGATTTAGTAATTCCTTTCAAGTAGCTTTTCCTTTAATTTTAATACTTGTTGTGTGTCCAATAAATTTCTCTCAATCAGTAGTAGAACTACATCAGCTACATCGTACTGCGTTTAATAATCGCATGTCAAACAAACCTTTTCATACAAATATTTTAGTGAATATTTGCCAAAAGATTTCTTAAATAATTGCTATTAGCACACAGCCCAAAATCAATTCGATCTTCAAGAGAAAATTTTATGTTGTTAGTTTCCCGTGAAACATTCAATTATTAGTCAGAGGTTATTTTTCTGTGAAAGTATCTTCCACTACAAATTGCGACCCAGATTCACTGCAAAAATCTAAATTTAGCAGAATTTTGCATATAGAACAACTTCGTATCTACATCTGTGTGCGATATTAGTACAAATCAGGAACTTTCCCAGAATACACACAATTAAGTCTTATTATACTTACTAGGAATATATTTAGATCCAAACAAACATCGTTCATTTCACTCTCATTTGTTGCAAGTGCCCAGACTGGTGCCAACTTGGCTGACACTTCCTTCGCTGACGTCGTGTTTGCAATTTTGTCTGTGTTCCTGTGTAAAGTGGAAGGATTCATCCATTTAACCCGAAGAACAGTTCTCTACTGAGAAATATACGACTTGACGTAACTGTGTATTTGTGTTGGGATTGAATCTATTTATCTTGCAGGGATATCTCCATGCATTTGTGTTGATAGTTGAAACCACATTTATAGTGAACCGAAACCAGGAAAAACAAATTCACTTGGAAATCTTATTAACAACCCGAGTTACCACAAAGAAAGATCTACTGTTTTTTCCTACTTGAAACTTTATGTGCGCATGTTAACACTTTTCTGCCCACACGACACATACGTAAAGACATAATACAAAGAGACTCAACTTAAAACATTAAATCAAAGCATCGCATTGCCTACTTGAAACTGTACCACTACGTATGTAAACTTATACAACGTAGCTACACACTTTATCCCACACTCCACCATAAAATTTCCAAGCTGTACTGTGAATTGTACTCTTCTTGCAGCAAAAAGTATAAAAGTGAAATAATCCACGTGGAAGCAACTCAGTTGTCATCTGACAGTACTTGTATTCATTTCATAGACGTACGTGAGCGTTTATTTATCGATGCATTAACTGCTCTGTGTGTATTAACTAAAGAAAAACCAACAAAGCTGTGAAATTCTAGGAAAAAAATCTATACTACAGTCTTCCTTCATCATCATACTGTATAAATCCATTATTACTACAACTGTAATTACATCAACCTATAACATAACAGCCAATTCATTAAATCCACAGAACAATAGAACAAGACACTCGAAAAATTAGTGAAAGTGCTCGGCTATTAACTTCGTTTGAGATTAATTCCTTGTCTGTCTACCTCTTCACTGCACATCAAATAACAATCGAAATTTATCACAAAGATAGTAATTACTACTGAAACATCTTTCTACGCCGAAAGCGACAGTTTGTCAGCACATCACTACTACTGGTGAGTTAACCCATACCTTTTAATCCCATTAGTAAATAATACTCTCCGATATCCATTTCGATATGCTGGATGTTTGTGTACTCAATGTGTAGCAGACTGTTGAGGTAGAGAAAAGTTTTTCATTATTTATTCCAGAGATATCTTATCAGTCCAAACATCAACATTTTTTAAATTGATTTTAACACGCTTCTAAAGATGCCCCCTGACTTTTTAGCTTACATTTTTATATAGTCAGGTTTTACCTTGTGTATTTTCATGCTACTCCCACTACTCGAGTCTCTTAGTAAGTTTAAGTACCGAATGTGTGTATCTCGTCTCACAATTATAAATAAATGAAAACAGACTGAATGCTCTGTATATATAATAATTACATTTTTAAGTTCACTGCTCAGTTTACAAGGTTTACGTTTATAATAAACAAAATTTAAGCTGCAGACTTGAGTTTATGTCTAAAGTACAGCTACTGCTTCATTGTTTGTCTGTTTACATGCGAATATAATATACTTGTAAATATACACAGGGCCAGGGCAACTTCAAAATTAAACGCAGTAGGTACAAACTTCATTTTTTATTCACACACCTAACCTTGTTCAACGAAATTCTGAACTGAATTATTTGGATGTAGGTGAATGCTCATAATCTACATTTTTACCTACAATAAAAGTTTGAATGTAAAGAGCAGACATTCTGGAATTGAACCTATTACATTCAATTGAATAATAATTAATAATTCAGATACCTAAAAAATGCAGAATGCATTTGTATCTTTAAAAGCAGAATAAATATTTTAAGGTATACAAGGAATATTTTTGGAAAAGTTACTGAAAAAGATTAATCTCAATGAAACTTTGTACTTTGCTATTTGGTTTAGTATTTGTTATTGTTTGTCCACCCGGTGAGTGTGTGATATGCTCAAGAAATCGTACTTTTGATCAGAAAATTACTGTATATCGAGTGCAGCTTTATTTGAACTGAATAAACTGAAAGCAAGTGCAGATAATGCCTGTGTACATATTCTATTGAACTCACAAGTACGTAATAATATTAGAAGTACACGTTACACAATCAAAAGTTATATAACCCGTAGGAAAACTGATTAATAAATGTCGAACATGATGGCATCCGCTCTATGCCACATATAGTTCTCCATAGCTCACATGTCTCTACTATTACAAGCAAATGCTTTGAAAACCAAGATAAAAATTATCTTTACATTTTTACATGTACTACTTTAACTATTCACCGCGACTACTTGTGTGAATTGATACAAATTCATTTATTATCTTGAGCACTTGACCAATTCCTTTATAAACTTATTCAGAAATTATGTTCGGTTTGCCTTTAGTATTAAAGCAGCGGTTTTACATTAGTTTTAAAACAATTAGATCATCCAATTCGAATTATGAACATTTCCCAGTAACTACCATTGAAAAAAGAAAAAAGCTTTACGTAGACCGATTATCGTGTAGGATAATAAATGCATGCATACGCATTTTCTTTATAATACAGCTAAGTACACCACATTTGCATTAGAGGTAAGAGAGAGGTATGTATATTGAAAATTCTTGATTAGAATAATGTTACACATGTATGAATGTGTAATACATGAGTTAGATATGTAAAACTCAGGTTTGTAGCTCATTCACGTATATTGTTATAGGTAGTCTCTCCACTTTTAGTTTGAATTCTAGAAAATGTGATGATGACGATGATGATCACACACGGGGCTGTTTTATAACATGTTAATGTATATTGAAGTGTACTGTGTATGTTTATGATGTATGTGAGCATTGCCTGTATATGTAAGTGATGCATTCGTTGAATGCGTGAACATTCTGAGTAATAATATGAACGTGTTGTTGTTTTGTGATGTATAGTGCTACTAGAAAGAAGAGGAGCATCGCCGTGTCACATAGAGAACATAAGGCCGTGCACAGCCAAAGCTCAGTTGCTAGCCGAAGCTCAAGCAAGTATCAACAGTTCGTCTTTGCTCTTGCGATTCTTCATCCTGTGTGTGTATAAAAGTCTCGCTTAGAATCGGAACACTGTCTTTCCGACTTTGTCATTCAACCATTCAACAACAGCAACTATCATAAATCTCTTCCTACTGTCAGTTCTATACAGTAAATAACTGTTCGTGCTTTACAAAATCCAGTTTACGTAAATTCTTTTTCATGTGATTAGTTTCACTGATTTCTCCAAACAACTAATTAACGTTTACATTTACACTCTGCTATAAAGTATAACTTGTCGTGTTAACAAAAAAGTCCAAACGTGATTCATCTACATATTACTACTAGTAATAGACAGAGAAAATAAAGTCAAAACTTTTACAGAGAAAACATATCTTGTTGAATTTTTTTCTTTTTCAAGTAAAAAAATTACAATGAGTTCTCCGTGTGTCGTCATAAGCCCTGCGTTCCATCCTTTCGACAACCATACTCTGGTTAATTCTACCACCTCTGAGGTGTCCACAAGCAAAATGCTCCCACCAACCGGCTCAAATAATCTCAACAGTGGAAACGTCAACGTTTCCGGTGAACTTTGTCCCAGTGCGAATGAAATTATGAAAGGACCAGTCACACTCTTGAGCTCCAATCACGGACCACAAAGAGTCATCATGTCAGTTTTCCGCACATCCGTTGACCATTTTGCTCTCGTCTATCCAGACAACAGGTAAAAGTACATTCCAATCTTTCTAAAACTGACAGTTGCAAACGGAACCATTGTCAATCTGATAAAAATACAATATGATACAAAATACTTAAATGTGAACACAAAAAAGAAAATTGGGTAGAAATACACACAACCTAAAAATACGTGTATAGCGTATGTGGTTTTAGTAAATCTGCAAATATATGCCAAAGAAAATGAATTGAACTTAAGAAATAGAAATTCTTCTCATTCTCACCAATGCACAAGTTTCTCTGAGTTTTGATGATGACTCTCGTTTGATTTGAAATATATTTTCTATAAAAATTGACTCATCATGAATGATGATTCATGTTGTTATTCCGTTTTTATATGTAGGCATTTATATAATTTAGTACTTTACTAAACTAAATTTGCAGGCCATGTCTTATATGAGTCGTTATAGAATTTTGTGTGCACACAAGACAGGTAGGTAGATGTAATCATTCGTGCATGGATATATTTAAGAAATCAGACATAAATAAAAGAAAATTTGATGTTTGGCACGCTCAAGCTGAATTCAATGAGGAGGATAGAGTATACCTACGTGTAAAAGTCAGTGTAAAGTGTAACTTGTGGAATATAGCCATAGTAGCATAATAGAAAATGATTACGCGTGAAATGAAACACAAAGTTCCGAATGAAACGATGAATATCCCTGCGTGCAGTATTATCACACAATACTTATACTCCTTTTTACATAGAACACATTGAACATAGTACAATGCCTCCAAAGGCAATAGTAACTAATACCATTGTTATTGTTATAGTTTCACAAAATGACTCACTCATTCCTTTTCGTTGAATTAGTAAAATGAAAACTCATCTGTTGTTTCGCTCTTTGTGAGTGAGAAATTCATTGTAGTGTGTAGCATTCAGGTAAATAATTACGCTCATAACTAAAAACACTTTAACAGTGTTACGTTCGGTTGACATCATCGTTCTTTTTGTGCTAGATATTCCCCTGCTATATTATGGTAGTGTTACACTTCAATTTTTCATTTTCTACAGACCTACTTCTAATATTACATGTGTATCAAGTGTTTCCACATGAAAATCCTTACAAAACGATGACGCGCGGCTGAGAAACTAATTCCTTTGTGAGAGAGCAGCTTTAGCTTTAAGCGTACAAGTTAATAGTGATGAACACATGAAAATAATTTTGAAGTCAGTAGTAAAGGCAGTCAGTCGGCCGTTTATAAAAGTAAACTTTGAAAGTTAAAAAAATACACACACAGAATAGCAAAGTACTAAATACAATCTTCGTCATCATCATAAAACGCTACAAGGTGCCTCGGAAGACGAATGCGTCATACAAGACAGAACAATTGGAAATGAAGATAATGGTAGACAGCCTGTCGGCATGAGTGTAGCAATAGTCACAGTAAAACGAATTGACACAAACACTAGAAACAATTCTGCATAGTATACTCCATGAAAAGTATTAAAGTATTAAAAGCCTTGCACAAAGCACACTTACTTTTCTATGCAAGTACATAGGTAGTTACAATAAATAAACAGAACCTATACATATAGAGATAGAATTATAATAGAACACACTATGCAAATTGTTAGTGCGATTATTTTATTCCTTTAGGTACATTATGCTGTGCTATAAATTCTAATTAGTGTAAATATCTCCAGTGTGTGTCCTTTTACGGCTCGTTGACTCCTAACATTGCTTTTCTTCACTAACGAACCTTTACTATTTATTTACCCTTCACCACACCACAACAACAAATCAACCTATGCCCAACCAATATCAACAAGCTAAATCTTCACTAAGCTTTTCAGATTTTAGACTTTGCCTTCCATGAATACAACCAAGTGTGGCAATTTAATATATTCTTCAAAGTCAATATATTTCATAGCAACCTCGTAGGTAATGTACAAAATGCATGTTAAGTGTGTAACAGGTGTAAATGACTTCAATAGCACTTTATGGTCAACCATATTGTGATTAGACCACTGATGTGCTTCTCCTGAGTACATTTTCAATTTATGTTTATCATTTATCACTAATTTGAAAAGGAACTTGAAACTTCGATTTGAAGTTGTGTTTAGAGTGCATATATTGAATATCTCCATTAAGTGGGCAATGCAATGTTTCAGTCTTTTACTTAGAATATGACTTTTCCCTCGTTATATATAATATATATGTAATTGCTAATGACAATAATGAGTTTCAAGTTTTAAACCTGCGAACGCACGCAATTTAGTATGAAAATCAAATTAAGTGGATGTACTACTGGGACTACTTGCATGCGTACTTGATATTATATTATATAACACAATGGTAATAGGAGTGTCGTCATGCAATAATGTTCATTTGATGTAATGTACACTAATAACAATTACCGCAAGTCAAATAACGATAGAATAGTCAATTTATTTTGCACTTACTATAGGAAAATGCAGCATGCAAAGAACCGCTTTGCCTATATACATAAATACCTAGAATTTTAATTATGTTTAAATCTCTGTATCATTTCTTTCTTGTATTCGTTTCCTACACGAATTGCTATTAGTTTTGCATAATCTCGTTATTCTAAACAAGTAGAGGTATTATTGCAATAATTATTTCACAGAATCAATAATTGCGTATTACATAACCCTTACGTAGTAGGAGTAGGTATACTTAACTGCATAATACTAATGGAATAATAGTTTTATTGAGAATATTGATTTGGTATTTGAAATGTAGGTCTTTCCCTTGTATTACAAACTGCATCGTTGGCTTTTCCATGTAACTACACAATGCAATCCAAAGTACAGAACATAATTAAAATAGTCGATTTGTTAACTTGTCATAAGAGGTTTACGATTGTTTTCTAATTTGTAGTAGAAGTACATGCACGCGCACACATACTACATGTCTATACATCTTTATCTCAAAGTAATATCCTGTCTCACAATTCCAAATGCAAAAGAAAATTGTGTACATTTACATATATAGATGTTTGTATGTCAATTTATTGTTCGTGTCGTGTCAAGTCATGTCAAACAAAATACAATTGTAATATTATTTAGTCACTCGTACATATATGTGTGGAATCGTTGATTGAATTGCAACGATTAATTTTATTGGTAGTTTTACATGTGTGTGTGTTTGTAATTGAACATTTATGCATTGCACGCAATAATCTCTTCGTTTCATCTTACACTTGTGACTTTGTGACACACTCAAATAGAAAAAGCGTTAGGAGTACCATATTATTTATTATTATGCAGCAGAATATCTGAGAGAAGTCTGATTAATGTGCATTGTATTCTTCGATAAAGTAAAAAGCATTTATGTGCAAGACGCTTGTCCTGGCAAATGGTATTGTCTATATATAGACATGTACACTCTGTCTGCATTGCATTCTAATTACTGTAATATATAATATGCCATATACGTTTGAAAATTACAAGTGAATTAATTTCAATTAGCATACCAGAGTGTCTCAGTGATCAGGTCTGTCTAGTTTTGGCCGACTGATCGAACTAACGACTACGAGAATTCAATGAATCTAATTTGAAAGTCAAAATATCTGATTTGATTGTTGCAGTATTAATTATAACGATCAGATTAGAATTTGAAGTATGGTTTTGTAAGAGTATAAGTAGATATTTTATAGGCAATGTATAATATTGTATATACATGAGTTACAACTTTAGTAATATTTACACACAAACACATTATTAAAGTGTCCGAGTGGATTTCAATCATTATTTTCTGCAAGAATACAACCATAAGACAGATTACACACTCTTATACACTTCAATAATGATCACCCAATAAATATACAAACCCAACTCAATAGAATTTCAATTAACATTCACTTTTACAGATACACTTGGCTTCACTTTTAAAATTCTATGATTTTTTCCATATGTATTTACAGGAGAGGAGATTTAAGACACGATTAAAATTGGCCTTACATGTACTGATATTTTACAATGTAACAATAATGACTAAAATAACACCTGTCTATATGTCTATCTCCTCACAGACAGAAAAGTTACAGTGTGTGTTCATTATTCTTTATATTCTCTCTCTGTACAAAATCCTGTACTTGTATACCTAATGTGTATAGTAAGTATACCTACTTAAATATAAACACATTATGCAAACTTGCAATTTAACTCTTTCAACTCATAACTATTTTAGTAGCATTAGTTTTACGATTAAGGCTATTTACTTCTGATGCATGGAGGTGTAATTTCGTACCTAATGGTTTATGAAATTCCTTTATGCATACATGTAATGGTACAGTCAGAATTTATTGTACTATGCTAATTTTCAACATAACAGGCAGGGATTGTGTACATACAAGTATTTATTACATTATTGTGTAACATCAAATCAGTGTTAGAGTGCCCATACCACCACCACATCCATATTCCATCGTGAGTACAGTACTACTAGTATCATTTCATTCAAAAAATTCCTATTCATGCACAGGGTTAGCATTCAAATTATTCTTGTGGTAAATTAGTACACTTATTAGTAGTAGTAGAGATATTCGTTCTTGATTTTTGATGTACGTATTTGTAATGCCAGTGCCAAAACTCCAACAATATCATTTAGCATGTTGGTAGCTACGGATTTTTATTGGTAGATGATCTTGAAACACAATTGATGCTTAATTTTATTTCTATTGGTCATGCATAAATATAAATAGATAGTATAGTGCCATGAGAGAAGGGTATAAAAGAGGAATAGGACACATGGTTGTTGTAAATAAATAATTTCTGAGTCTGACATTTGAAATAAGATGGATAATGCACTGAAATTACTTCTATGTAGGCAAAATGCAAACTGATCCCACAAAGAGATTGTAAAACTTGCAATTGCAACTGTACTTATACTAGGAGAGAGGGAACGAGACTCTAGACATAGACGTTCTTCTCATCATATGCATTCGATGATGTCGTGCGGTTTTTACTTGCATACGTTTTTAGGTCAATGGTAAATCAACTAGAGTACTGTGTATATACAGAATATATACATAGAGAGATACGTTAAACTTTACTATTACTATACTACTCTCTTGCCAAGTGCTAACACACATAATAATGCAAAAGTGAACTAAACTACCTCAACATTATCCCAAGAAGATATATTCTACCTTTAGGTAGATATATCTGTCCATCTCTCTCTCTATGGTGGAAATTAATAGCTATTAGGTTAGCTGTATGTATTTACAATATAAAATATACATTATATGGGTAGTTTGTGTTCTTGTTACGCTATACTAATTTGACAGGCTCTCACATGATGCATGTATATCAATTACATGCAGAAAGACAACTATTCCAGTCCGATTTGCCATAGTTGTATAGTCGTAATAGAAAAGTAGACAGACTCTCGGAAAACTCACAAAGCTCGACCAATTCAAGTCAGACCATCAATAACTCCATTTTTGTGTACATTGTGTATGTGGAGGAATATTAAACTACTTTTTCTGTAGGCTACTACTGCCATTA
>JABASD010004829.1:0-14199 GCA_019776165.1 Pogonognathellus flavescens | reverse complement strand
GTCTTTTTTGGTTCGTTTTGGTCCCAAAATATTGGTCTGCACACCTCTACATGGAGGTTAGAGTTGCATAATTTTGCGATATTTATAGCGGTGCATATTTTTGTTAAGAGTTTCTGGCGGAGGCAGAATGGCTTTCGGTTGACCCTTACATGAGAAATGCTACCAAAGCTATGAAAGAAGGCGATGTCATGCTCGGGCGTCAAATTGCAAGGTATTAGAGAAATAAAAATCGCAATGCTAAAGTAAAATGTTAAGAAATACTCAAACTCAAATTGAACTGTGAATTGCTTCTTTTGCACACAATTCACATACAATTGCATGTAACATAACAAGACAAACAGATAATTTTGCGGAATTTGTACAGGATCTTGAAAAGCCAGAATGAAGATTACCCTGAAGGAAGTAGAGTGGTGGGTAATTTTGGTTGGCGAACGTTAACAATACATAAACCAACTTGTCCTGCTTCAAGTCCGGATTATGATAACTTGTATCCTTTACCGGATATGAAAGGCTTGCCAAATTCGTACGGTCTTGGCTCGGTTGGAAGAATTGGGCAAGTAAAAAATATCAATACATACTCTAATGCATTTACAGAATACTTCGTACATAATTTATTTCTGCCATTTGCATTTACAAATCACAAAGTATATAATATATTATTGTTCATTGTATCTTAATTCAAAAAGAAACACGGCATATTTTGGCTTCCTGCGTCTTTGCGAACCGAAACAAGGGGAAACGGTTGTAGTTTCTGCAGCCAGTGGAGCTGTTGGAAGTCTTGTCGGGCAGATTGCCAAAATCAAAGGTCTGTGAAAAGACTAATTATGTATTATTTGTACTGGTATTTGATTTTTAAATTGAATTTTTTAACTTGGTTCTTTAAGGTTGCACCGTTTTGGGTTTTGCTGGTACTGAAGATAAATTAAAATGGCTAAAAGATGACCTTAAATTTGACCATGCATTTAATTACAAAACTGTAGATTTAGATTCTACTTTTAAACAATATGCTACTAAAGGAATCGATGCTTACTTTGATAATGTATTAATGGATGAGATTTTAGCTTTAATATTACATTGGAAATTACATCAGCCGATTATTACTATAGTTCTCTGAAAATCACAATGTTGCCCACATTTGATACAGGTGGGAGGCGATTTCACCTATGCCGTTATAAAAAATTTGAATCCTTTTGGTCGCATTTCCCTATGTGGAGCTATCAGCATGTACAACAGCACTTCATCAGTTCCAATGGGTACAATAAAATATTTTCATTATTCTTGCAATTTAATTTACGTACATAATGATTTGGGGGGAAGCGGAAACTAGTTTTATATCATAATGATGATCCAGAAAAAATTTAGTACGATTTTTGCCGTTTTACCATAATATGACGCGCTTAATGAATTTATACTGATTTTTTATTTATAAAATTGCTATATGCATTAGTTAAAATGGCTTACATGGATCTTATTTACAAGAATATTAAAATGGAGGGATTTATCGTATCTCGATGGAAATCAGAGTGGCTCACAGGTATTCACCAAATGCGGGATTGGATTCTTGAAGTAAGTTTTACTACTAGACTGGTCACTAGCCATTTATTACCCATTTATCAATAACTAGTAATCTTACTATGTCTTATGTGTTTATACATTTAGTGCTATTTACAGGAGTTTAGAATATTGAATTCAAACGATTAATATAAGTTTGTACAATTTGTAGGGAAAAATCAAAGTGCAGGAGACAGTGACTGAAGGATTTGAGAAAATGCCAGAAGCATTCATTGGTCTTTTCACTGGGTCAAATATTGGAAAACAGGTTATCAAGGTTTAAAATACCTACTTAGCCATTAAAAGTCTGTCTTTCAAACAAATCACAAATAAATCACAAATATAACTACAAAGGAAACTATTTTTCTCGGCAATCTTCTACGTGATGTAGTGTAATTGCAAATACTATCGTTATTCCATAACTCGAATGAATAAATAAAACTAGTATTACAAAAAATAAAAAAATCCCCACATTACCTAACTATAATAAGTTTTGGTTCTTTGATAAAGCACTGGAGGTTTCACATTATTCATTTGCTTGCTTTAAGTCAAAAGACGATACAGCGACTTTTCTTGTTTGCTGTGATATAGGAACATCATTAGTATGCAATGAGCATCTCGGCACTCGTTCAATAAACACACATGAAATGGTTTATTCTGTGGAGATAATGTATATCAGTGTACACATTCGCAATCGCAGACGGAGAATACTTAATGGGTCTTGTCACAAAATAAGTTTTGAACCTCTTAGAGTAGAGTTAAATCTTCGTTACACCATATGGTGAGTTTTTAGCGTATATAGTACACAGACGTTACATAATATAAGTACTTATAGGACTATACTAACGTAAAATATTAAACTCTGTCTGAACACCTGACCATGTAATTGCAGATTGCTTGGTGTATGGTGTCTCGCTTAGGTATTAACAGTTAAACCCAAAACTTTAGCGCAAACGAAACTCACAATTTTTCCTCAGGCTGAGGTCATTCCTTTTTGCTTCACGACTGTGAGTTGGAGTTATTGAGTTGTACTATAAACATACTATCGAGGGATGAGGAAAATGCCAGGTGACCAGTGTACTGTGTATGTATCATTTACATCAAACATGATAACAAAATTGTTATATAAGAATCTTCATGATTCATGAGTCTTCGTATTAGTTTACAGAGAAGTACACCTGAGACAAAAGGAAGAATCTGAGGATTCTATTGCAATATTGTATTATGTATAGAGACAAAAGCGAAAAACTGTTTTATAAGACAGAGAGATATATAGTCATGTCCTGCTTAACGCTTTATTATTCATATTATTCATAATACGTTCTCTCAAAAAGAAATGTGTATTACTGATGACAATGAATGAGATTATACAGCTATTGGGAATCTCTAAGAATTTGAAGTTTAAAATATTATATTGTTGCACTTTATATTGTATAGCTTTAGAGCAATAAAGACTTTAGCGGACAGACTATCGTCTTTACTTTATGCATTCGCCAAATATTTATTAATTTATATGAGACGAGAAGACATTATAAGGATAGTAGAAAAACAAAAATTGCATTTTTCATGAGACGATTATTTTATGACGGTTCAAGAAGGAGTTTTTATAAATTTGCTTGCATGTACATAATAAACCTAATGCAGCAGAAGACTTTTTCTCGTAAATCGTGGGAATCGTAAACGAGTATTATACAATAAGTAAGTAGGCACTCTGGGTACTGTAATCTTTTCTGCTATGCCAAAATCTAATTGGAGATAATTATTAAAAGTAATTGCAATTAGTAAACATAAAATGTATAGTTCAGTGGTATACTTATACTTCTAGTCATAGTGCTGACAAGCTTTAATGAAATTATGTCTCAAACTGCAAGAAGGTGTACCCAAGCAATATTCCTCCGTTATATTCCTACATAGCATAATTATTATTACCTTGATTACACCACACCTAACTTTTTCATGAACGAATACTTAATTAATAAGAAGTATACTTGTAAAGTTGTCTGTATATAGAGAATCCTTCATTTATATTTGTATTGTAATAGGATTATGTGCAAGGGGAATGGTGAGATAAAAAATTGGCATGAACTTATCATGTGTACTGATAATAAATAATATACATGTAAAATTATTTGTAGGTAATAATAACAGAGGGATTCATTCTGAGATAAGTTTCAAAATGATTGCTAATACAGAAGATCATGTCAGGATAAAAAATTAAAATTATGCGTTTATTGAGATTTAAAAAATATATTTTTTATCAATATATATGTAGATACTAAACCTAGAACTTTTAAATGAATGAATGAACCTAAAATATCCTTGAAGAAATCATACTTTAATACTTACCTCTTAAGCCTAACGCAACTTAGGATACTAATTGTAAGTATCTATTATATAGCATACTATTGTAATGCAAGAATCTGTTTTTTATACTGTCGATAATTAACATGCACGTTTACAACTTTAATCACTTTAGTTAAGTGCATTTCGCAGTTAACTGTTAGAATTAGAAACCTAAGACAGGACTTGGACGGAGTTTTAATTTTAGAAAACAAGTCTGCATGTTCAGATGAGCCACATAAATTGTGCGTTTATTACCTTCTTCGTGATAGCCTGTGACATTGTATATGGCTTTTACCGTTAATTCCAATCTTTATTTAATGCAAATCAATGTGTTACAAGTTACATGCATTTTTGTAACAGTGCAACATCAACTATGTCTAAAGCGCTATCTCATAGTCTCAAATAAGGAATGATATACCTATATGTCATGCCTTATGTCTACAATAACATGAATTACTGCAATATTGCTCCGCAAAGCACACTGGGGCCGAACATCTCAACTCAACTCGTCTCATTTTTTGGAGTAACCATATAATGGCATCATTTTCATACACCTTTGCAAAGAAAAAGTGTTACGTTCCATAACAATATTTTTTACCAACTTATTTGCTTGCGTATACTTATACTTACCAGTTGTAAGCTTTTATTGTTATACTATAGGAGAACATGCCTTTTGCATATAAGAGAATACATTATTATATCGTTATATAATGATATAATAATACTGTGTAGTTCTACTAACTTGAATATTTTCCATAGTGAGATGATGGGGATAATGGGATATGTTTTAGTAAAGAGGTGCACATCTCATAAGTTGTAATGCATTACATGCACAGACAGAAGGTGAGGTCAGTAGCCCTGTGGCCAAATGACTTTGATTTAATTCAGAGATTCCTCAGGATAGTCGAAGAAGGGAGTTTTGTCTTTTACTACAAGAGTGTTTGTGTAAATGCATAAAGCCATATTATGGCATGGCTGTACTGTACAGTGTACAGTAAGCATACGCATGTTGTACACAACTTATAAAGCATCACGTTTCTCATTGCATTTAATAGGTAGGTATTTTCGCTTACATGGATATTTAATGATTTAATGCATAGCTCATACCATACCGGCATTTAATTCTTGGAAGTTTTTACTGTACAATAAAATCTGCCTGTTATGTACAGATAATAGTTAACTAAATCAGAACCAGGAAACAAAATCATTGCACTTATGGGGTATTGTAGGAAATCCCCTGCACTCTGTTCCTTATAAAATCATAAAATTTTACTAATTTTATATTAATGTGCTTCTGCCTTTATGAAAAGGCTTGTACTTACCTACTAAGCAGATTGTAAAGCACAACGAGCATTTGTTCCTGCATTTGTATTAGCTTCAATTTTTACATGCACAAAATGTACAAGCAAATATTTTGCAAACAAACTTCAAAAGTTGTTGTTCTAAAATACAACTTAAATCTTAGGTTGTTGATAAAATGATCCAATTATGCCCATCTAAGTAGGGTTTATTATTTTTGTCATTCTGCAAACCCTGGGGAATTTGCACACGTACAAGCTAAATGAAATTGTAAACACACACGTACGTATTCGAGCTAGGAAAAACTAGACTTTCAATTTATCATCAATCGCTTACAATCTGTCTGTAAGAACTTGAGACTTCTTGAGAGTGCAACTCATTGTTAGTTGACCAGTTGCAGAATACAGATAATAAGCTAAGCACATGGACTAAATACCTAACACAATAATAATATATGATCATTTCTGTAAACACATGCAAGCTATAGGTACGTTGCATCTTTCATGCATGTACCATGTATGTACAAGACGAAAAGTTATAATGTTTTGTATGATACAGATAAGTGTTGGGAATCGCATGTGTTTGTTGTTGACGATGGATGCGGATCTCGTCCCCCAATTTGTTTCCTGTACTTGAACCGTGTGCTCAACAGGTCGTTATATTACTTATGTATCCATCATGCTGTGTAAGTAAATACATGATGGCTTAGTTTTGTACGCAGTGTGGAATCTTTCTTTGCAAAGAGCACTCTGTGCTCTTCTCTTATTCATAATCCTTACTCTTCTTCAGGAGAAAATCATTTACAATTTACAATCAATTTCGTCAAAGCACATTCACATGACTTGCCGGCTACAACCAACTTTTGTACTATCTCATCCACAAAAGGTGCATTATGGGTAAGAAATTATTTTTACATAATAAAACTGTAAGCTTATCATAAAAAAAATTCGGTTATATTTTAAATCAGTCTGTTTTGACTGATCCAGTCATAAAGAATTACTTTTGTAGAAAATGTTTGTAATTTAGTTTCTTGTAAGTATGTTACGAAATTACTAAGTACTTGATTTGAAAAATCTTATTGTTTAGAATAGTAAAAGGTACATAGTAAGATTTTTTTTCTATCAATTAGGAATTTTCTTCAAAGTGATAATGATAATGAGAATGATAATAATAATAATCGCATTTTTCTTATAGGAATTGCTAGCGTATGATAAATAATGGAAATCTGAAGTTGAGAATTGAAGAATGATTTGAAAATGAAGTTATTTTGCAAACTGAGCACACTTCCGTTGATACTCATATACTTCGGCAGTAATTTAAAGTTTGCCAAATCTTCTGAAGATTACTACACTTCCCTGTTCAGTTTAAAAAAGTTGGCAACATTCGAACAAGAGATTGTGGGAGCGCTAGATGATTATGTTCGCAATCTGGAGATCCGTATAGAATTGGCTAAAAAGTTCGTGCATATTATTACTATTGTGTTTGTACTTCAGAGGAAATATAGTCCATTAAATTGTGTAGTACATATATACCTAGTTAAATAGTGCAAGCAAATTGTACGTTGAAGTTGAAATTGATGTTTTTATCTTATTTTTGAGTTAGATATCTGAATGATTATGAAAAGAGTGTGTTAACCTCCGTGGCGGATACTTCCGATGCTGAACCGCAAAATGTTGCAGATAAAAAGAGCCGAGAAACCTCAAATGGTCAAGTAAAGTTGAGAAACTCCATTAAAACTGCCAAAGATGGGGAAATGTTAGCAGAAAAAATTACTGCACATCCCCTAATGACCTTTAGACTAATACGGAGATTTGCTCAAGATTTGCATGATTTTGAGAAACATTTGAGAAAAGACTACGACAAAGGTATGATTTATATTATTTTAGTATTATTATCGCTTAGGTATTTTATTGGTAATTGTAAATTTGTGTTGGTCTGTATCTTGATGCTATTTTATTCTTACTGTGTATTGCAAGTGTATTTGTAAATGTGGTAAGTGTGAAAATAAGATGGTTTACTGAACAGGATTTTTGCGTATATTGGAGAAGACGCGAAAGGGTCAAGTTTTACCTAAAGTCGATGACATAAACGGAGCCACAGAGGCCATTCTGCGGATTCAAGATGCATACAACGTAGATGTTACTGATGTAAGTAAGAGATTATATACAGAATAACATATTGCAATAAACATTAATCCACTTAGCAGGAACTCCCATTTTGCAGAAAGCAATATTCTCCACAGGCCAAGAACATTGTGTAGAGCAATTATGTGTTCTGATTAAAATGCAAAAGCACGCTTACAACAGTTCATGTACTCTGACAAAGTAAAATGCAGTTTTATCAGTAATCAGTTTCATCACACTGTATAAGCGCTAAAAGGGAAAAAACTCACTGTACATAATAATTGACTTTGGAATTTTTTAAATTGGATTCCATCAATTTTTGCCTAAAAGCTATTAGTAGGTACTCTAGGTCTAGGTACATACAACAGTAAAAAATTATTGTATAAAATGAATCGTCTTTTATGCAATTTGTTTAAAATGTTTCATATTCTTATATACCCTTTCTCTTTGTGAAAATATTCAGAATAATTTGATAAAAATGTTTATACTTATCTTTTCATTCTTATGATCGTATTAAAAAGTTTTGTTTCTTTGAAAAAACTAAACTTGCTTCAAATTTTGGAAACCCGGTAGATCAATCATTATGTAATAAGAATTATCATACAGTTTTCTATTCGGTCAATAACATATTTTCTATAATATTGAATAAGTTGAAAGATCTACCAAATGTACGTGATTGGTGTACCAAAACTTCATGTAAATGAATTTAAAGTAATTACTGTCAGTCTTGTCAGTCAAAACACTTACAAATGATCTAAAACAAAATACACAAAGATGCAGTGTTATATAATGAAGTGAATTTTGATTGAGTTTTTGTTTGGTTTCTTTGACTTTGACATGCAGTTCAGCAACGGAAAATTCATAGAGCTAGAAACGTACTCGGGTTTAACAGCTTCTGATATGAATTACATCGGTTTGTACGCCCTGAATGCTAATATCTTCACAAGAGCAATTGAATGGCTCCTTGCAGCATATCAATTAGCAACCAAAGAGCTTCCACCGACCATAAAACCAGAAGTCGTTTTTGAAAAACTACAAAACGCCATTGCAAAGGTATAAGCCTGTACTTGAACAATTTTCAATGCAAAGAAATAAAAGTTTATTGACTATCTTTATTGATGCTTTTACTTTCTACTTATTACTCTTGCAGCACAACAGAGCGAAGCATATGGTGCCAACAAATTTATACCTGTTTCAAACATATATCAATGCAAATCTGTCTAATTGGAACACTCGCCAAAGAGTTTTGGATACCAAGAATTACAAATTGTACATAGAAGAAGCTTCGACCCATGATCTCACTAATTTTGCTGCCCTTTGTAGGGGTGAAATTCTCAGAGTAATAAAATATTCATATTTTTAACTCGTATAGATATAAATCTTATTTATTGTTTCTGAAATACCTATAGAGAAAAATTAATTCATTTAGAGAAATTGATGTAAATAATGACTTGTTCAGTATACAGCTAAGATAATAACAGTATTCAATTTACTACAACCCTGTAATTGTGGCAATAACACGGTGTGATAAACACTAGTTGAATAATTACAGACTTCTGTAAGAAATTGAATTAATGAATAATTTCTTTAAATAATATTGTCTGCTAAGGCAGTCGTATCATGAATTTAATGAATGATGAAGCTATTTACAGTTTAGTGTACCGATAACTATAAATTTTTGTAAGTATGAGCAACATCTTGTACATGTTAACATTTTTATTTTTCAGACTGCTGAAAAGACCAAAGATTTATCATGCTGGTATGATACAAGAGACTACACATTTATTTTGGACCCCATTAAAGTGGAGAAACATAACCATTTTCCTCTAATTCTGCAATACTACGATATTTTATCAGAGGAAGTTATTTCCCGGTTAGTGAATAAAACCATTTCTCGGATGGCCCGTTCAAAAGTACAAGGGTTGGCTAAAAACTCCGAAGTCGTATCTGCAGTAAGAACTTCGACGACTACGTGGATCCCAGAGAAAGAGCATTTGGACATTGCCAAAATTCCTAAGTATACGCAATTCATTACGGGGTTGAATTTGTTAGACAATGGAGCAGCCGAAGATTTGCAAGTTACCAGTTACGGCATGGGAGGACATTACAACCCGCATTATGACAATCTTTTTAATCCCGAGGTAATAAATTTTTTATTTCGTTGTGACTTCCAGTATCACTTTAAGTGCTAAGTAAAAATAATATTGATATATTTTAATCATTTTAGTATTTGCCATCCATGAACCGAGAAGAATTGTAAGGTTTTAAATTTCTTTATTCTCCATATTCTAATTTTTTAAATGATTTATAAACACACAGGGGCGTATCTACAATCACTGATTGGGGGGAACCGAGAGATTCGGGGAGGGGGGGGGGGGCTCAACGAAAAAAAGAGAATTTTTTTATCAAACCACCCTTTTTTCCAGAATCTGGGGAACTCAAACCCAGTGGCCAGTGTATAGGCTACACGTAGATACGCCCTTAAACTTAAAGTGTCACATTTTTTACATGTAAACTGTGAAGTACATAAAGAATGGAATAGTAAAAATAAAAATTTAATATAAAAAAGTACCTAATGATAATTTTCATTTTCCAGAGCAAAGGGCGATAGAATGGCTACAGTTTTATATTATGTAAGCATTTTTTTAGTAAAATTTACATTGCTCAAGCTAAATAATTTTCAATGTCTGAATTTTAAATCACAACTATTTTGTCTCAAGCTATCTACTGTAGAGGCAGGCGGAGGAACAGCTTTCCCGAAATTAGGGGTCTTGGCTCTCCCCGTGAAAGGGTCTGCAATATATTGGCATAATATGAAAAATAACGGAGAGAAAGAACCGTTGTCGCTACATGGTGGATGTCCTATTTTATTTGGAACCAAAACAGGTATGCATAACCCAAATTGGAGTATGTATAATACTTGCAACTTACAAAAACAAGTAACTTTTTAAAAATGTGTGTGTAAAAGAATGTTTAAAGGATTTATTCATATGAAAATTGCAGTGGCAAATAAGTGGATTCGAGCAAACGGCCAAATGTTTGTACGCAAGTGTTCATCCATTCCGTGAAGATGAAGAAATACTCAATAATACAGATAGCGATATATACTTCGGATCTGTGTCGCAAATGAAATGACTGAAACCATTTTAATACCACAAAATATGATTACCATCACCATAAAATTAATCTTGAAAGAAAATTAAATGTATGCACACTAAAAAACACAAATGTAGATTGATCACTGGAAAGGCTTATAAATTATGTGGTCAATAAGCACATTAGAAATATAGTGGGGTTAGAAAAATTATCCTATTCGTGTTAGTTAAAGTTGTTACTTTGCAGCTACCTACATCACCAGCTCCACACACTGGCACTGTCTGGTTTATACCGAGCATACTGTAGAATTAATTTCCGGGTTAATTGTAAAGGTATTTATTTTTCCTGTGTAAGGAAATACAAACCAAAGTATAAAAACCCTTATTGTATTGTTGTGATTATCTACTGTAATCCTAAATCTACGTGTTGTTAGTTGTTGTACAATATCCCTTTTATATCATGAACAAACATTTACCTACCTATGTATTTAGTACCTATTACAATTGTATATAGTGTAAGTGCATACACATTTCCATTAAATGCAAGTTTAAGTACATATGAATGAAAGTACGTATGAAATAAACTAGTAATTGAATTTTTATGTGGATTTTTACAGAATATTATGCAGAATGTGTTTTTTCTCCAGACGACTAATATTACTCGATATGATAATAAACCTAATAATATTTCTAGACAATTAAAGAAATCCGACACAACCATAATAAATAATACTAAACGAATAGATTTTGACATTGGATAATAATTAATTGTTACAAGAACCAGCAAGATTATTATATATATTTTGTAGGTTTTTGGAATTTAAAAAAACAAGCCAAAATGGTTCTGGTTAATTTTAGCCTAAATTGTCACGATTTTTTAAACCAAATGTAATATTATAATGACCAAAAAAGTAAAAACTCACAGAGTTTTTAAATTTTGAAACTAATTTATATTTACTTCAATAGCTGCAATTAGCTTGTATAAGAAATACAGAAATTATGTGATGTAATAGAGTGTGATAATTTACTGTTAATTATTTTACCATTGTCAATTCCGCACAACAACTACACCTATACTGGTTGGTGTATAATACGTAGAAAATAACCATAATGCAGAAATTACGTATTCTTAATTAATTTCATGCGTTTTGTTTGCAAGCTCAGACAATTCTATACTGTACATAGTATATATTTATATGCAGCAACAGTAAATTACTGGAATGTAGCTGACAACGTGAAAACAGTTAGTAATTACTACGAATTAATACGACAATAGTAACAGGGAGTCGCAATCCAAGTCTGATGAATAAAACATAACGCTTTGTTCGTTGAACCTTCTAATAGCAGTAAATTCATAATGCTCTTCTAATAACTCGAGTTGTCTTTGAAATTATCTCCAATCTGCCGGAAGCCTGCAAGCTGAAATATTATTATTAATTGCGGTCATCAGCAAATAAACCGCAACGGGTTTAGGAAAAATGGAAAATTATCTTTTGAATATCTTAATAGCTATACTATCCTTAAAGGTAATTGATTACACCATTTTTTTAATTGAAAAAGTTAATGTTTGTACGTTTCTCGAGTGCAATTAATCGTATTGATTGTGTAATATTTATTGAAAACAAATTTTTTTTTAAACATAATTCCATGATCTAAATTTTTTCCTTTTCAGACATTCTCCTCTATTCAAGCTGCAACAATAGAATTAGGACGCGAAGTGTTTGTAAATGGTGAGGGCAGTAATGACGATTTGAACAGCCTATTAAGAGTGGTAGCAGAAGAATTGTCTCATGTTGCCAACATTTCAGAAGTCAATAGTGAGGAAATGGTAAATTCAATCAAAACTGAAAATTAAATCAAAAATAAGCTTACCAAATAAAATTCTCAAATAAAGATAAGGTCCATTTAAACTAACATTTAATTTTACACGAATGAGTGTTAGTAAAAACGATAAAACAATTATTGAAATACATTTATTATTTTATAACAGCAAAATAAAATTGTTGAACAATTAAGAGCAGTAATGGGAAAGCCGAGGTCTCCGAGACAGGATGATGATGGTGATGGTGACGGGGAAGGTGCATCTGGTGCCGCAACATCGGCATTAGGACAATTAGGACAATTAGGACAATTGGGACAATTAGCAGGAGGGAGCCCAGAAACAGTGGAAGGATTCTTACTATCTGGAATTACGGGGAGCATTTTTGCAAACTTAATACCCGGCGATGTGGGGAATACTATTAAAAACATTTATGCACCAATAAATAGTTTCGTAGAACCATTTCTCAAAAGTCTAATAGGCACTACTAATAGCCTTCGAAATAACACAGCAACAGCTCAAGCTACCACGCCTCGAACAGCAGGATAAAACTGGGAAAAAGAAGAAAGGTTGTACATACTTATGAAAATGTAATTTCTCAAAATTTCTCACGAATATTTTTAAATTATATTATTTATTTATTCATCTAGTTCATAGTGTGCAATGAATTGTTCAAAATAAAAATTAACGGGGAAAGAAAACAGGAAAATAAGATTGAAAATATCATTAATAGCTCACTGTCCATATTTATTTCTAAACATAACAAAAATGCAATAAATAAGGTTAATGATGATAATGATAACTAGTCGTATTTTTCATTTCATATTTGTGGCATTTCATATAACATTTCAGATTTCAATTTATAGCTGCTACTATTTTTTCAGTACTGGTTTTAAGTAGAAATTGTTGTTAGCAAGGGCGTATCTATGTATTTGCTTACCGGGGTTGAGCTACTCCCCCCTAGATTGATGAAAATTGGAGTTATTTTTTTTGCCAAACATTTCCTCATTTTTTAATTCTGAGCCACCCCAAAAACCATCCACCTGCAATTCTTAGATACGCCCTTGTTGGTTCGTCTATTGCTCTAGTCTTATAGTCGCTCTTATTTTCTGGTTGGACCCTAATACTGCTATTTTTGTAAAACGGTAATATAATTCAATAGAAGTCCTTCGCAATTTCCGGTTATTTGTTAACTTTTACACGGATTGATTATTTTTATAGCGATATCAAAATTTTAATTAACAATTTTATAATTCTGCTGCACTTGGAATAATAATTTGTCGTATTTGGATCAACAAAAACAAATACTCAATCTTATTTCATGGAATTGTAAAGGCTACAATTCGAATCACTCTTTTCTGACAGCTCAAGGAAATCCTTTTGACATAATTGCATTACAAGAAACTTGGCTGTATTCATGTGAGGAGCCTAAGTTCTACCAAACCTTTAAAGACTATTGTGTGACATCTACATCATCGATGGAAATATCAAAACTAAATCGCGGAAGGCCCTATGGAGGAACAGCCATTATGTGGAGAAACTCCTTAAATAAAATTATTAAACCTCTTACGTTAAACAACAATAGATTTTCTGCAATAAAGATTGTGGAGAGCACTAGAACCACTATTATAATAAACGCCTACCTGCCCACTGCTGACAAATACGACGATCAAGCTGAGTGCATCGCCTTCCTTGACACGATGTGTGAAGAGAATCCTCAATCCAATATAATAATTGTTGGAGATTTCAACATTGATCTGATCAAACATGAGATGAGTGCCACTCTCCTAAAACTATTGTGCAATACGCATTCACTTACCATTCTCGATGATTCCAGCCTACCCCAAAGTACAATTACATTCATTAGTGACTCAGGTAATAGCACTTCATGGATTGATCACATTATTATATCAAATAATATCGTCGATTCAGATACAACGGTTAGTACTTTAAACGGGACACCTAGTGA
>JABASD010004828.1:0-14200 GCA_019776165.1 Pogonognathellus flavescens | reverse complement strand
CCGGATGAAATTGAGGTGGATGAAATTCATTTCGTCCATTTCATCCATCCAACTATCCGGATAGCTCTGAACCTTGATACTAACTAGTAAATCTGTGTCCATGTACAAAATATTTTGGAGTGGTGGTGTAAAGTGGTGATAAGATATGTACTGTGTACCTTCTTATAAACTAAATATAATTGTCACAAAATTGAATATTTTTCTCGATCTTTTAAATAATGGGTATGAAATAATATTTGAACGAGTTAATAAATTCCACTACACTTAACACTTTTGTTCTTATTTACGGTGCAATGTAGATATCATGAAAGAAACGAACATGTTTCTAATTCTAACTCTTCTAACCTCGATAATATGTTCTGTGGTAGTAGACTGGTCTTGGGCGATGATAGTTGTAAGGACTATGAAACCAGATACGTGGGAAATAACTGTGACGATAACCGTAGGAGGATGGACGTCCAATTATGAATGTAGCGTCTGTGTCCAAGTCTTTTCGTATAGAATTTTTATTTGGCATAAGGTTGTCTTCCTTTAGCTCCTCTTGGGTGTCCATACCGCGTTCTTGTTCCTATTCAGTAATGTGTGTGGTAAAAGAAAATTAAAAATTATCCCCTTGTTTCGTCTCAACTCTTAAATCGTATTTAAATTATATAATTTATTTACGCTTTGTTCCACCGTTAAATCAATCAATGGATTCATGACAGGGCTTGTTGAATTCAAATCTCCTTGGGTGTTATAATATTCCTGAAAATTGTTATGACCTTCTTCGCCTGCAGCTAGGCTAATTGTTGACATGTAAGATACAGATGAGACTGCTATCCAAAGGTACATCTATAAGAACAAAAATTGTGTGCTGCTAAGTGAGATATATTATGCATATACTACCGTATTAAATGCACATTTAATTTATTTACTAACAGTAAATGTGTTAAATTAATTTGTGTTTCAGTTGAAATGTCAAAAAATGAAAGAAGCTAAAAACAGAAAACCTGTAGTCTCATCCTGAATTCCTGCTCCAGATGACTGGACACGACACTTGCAAATAAATGCTGGACTGAAAGACTCACTTAGTATACTAAATGTGTAGTACAGAGCTCTGGAGTATGATTTTCGGCGAGATTTGTTAAGCTTTACTGCGGTCGCCTCTAAAGTCGGATTCAGCTCGTTTGAATTGACTCGTTAACAGAAGCGACGTTTATATACAAATGTTCACCCTTGTTTGTACGCAAATATTATTTTCAAAATTTCCAGTATTTGATTTACTTGGATGAATAAGTTTACCTTTCTCTTCTATACTCACTTTTCACACAAAACATGAATAATGATTTCTCAGTAATACAACTAAACTGACTGAGGTAAGAAATATACATACCTATGCCTATATAGATGCAAGAAAACTGTCGTGTATTGCAATACATCGGTAAATTAGTATAACAATTAAACAACATAATATATTTATTTTTATCACTAGTACGTACATATCGTATTGACTCAAGGTATATAGTAGTACTTGACGTATACTTACATTTTGTCAAGTAATTGACAAATCGTTTTAGTAAATTCAATACCTATAAGAAGTCAAGTTCTCTCCTAAGATATAAGATCGTCATAAGGTATATACACAAATAACATAATTGTCAAGTGCCAAATGTACATCAAGTAAATAATAAATGACAAGGTCAAAAAAAGTTACACGATACTTTTGAATCTATCGTTTTTCCGTTAATATCTAACCATAATTTATTTGCTTCTCTTCTTGGACTTCTTCACTTCCATGATATTTGGTATGGGAGATGGGACTGGAGAAGAGCAGATATTCTGTTTTATTTCGAAGGGGTGTATTGGGTGGTGAGGGCCCTTTGGAGAAATCATGATATTTTAGTCCACTGTGAGAGTATGGTGGGTTTTCAAATCTAATCGACAACTGGTTTAACATAAATCCGTCATAAATTTTCGGATTTATTTCCGACTTCCTGTTTTCAAACATTACTGTTGTCATCCTGGATAGATAATAAAAGAATCTCAAGATCAATTTCAATTTATACATAAAGGAAAGCATTTTAACAACTGCAAGTATAACCGTATATTCTTTTGCAACCCAGTACTAATACTCTATCTGTACCTCTTCGTATACAAGGAATACAAGCACTTGCACTTGAGTAGTGCACTTTTGCAACTTGCAACGGAACTTGTATTGCATAATTAATAATTGCATACGCTTAAACTACTAAAGGTATTCTTCATCTTCATGAACTGAGTAAGGTAACTTTATAGTCTTTAGTCTATATACACAGATGCGCATTTCTTAAACCAAACAAAATCATGCACGTTATAATACAGGCACGGAATTTTTATGTCTGATCATGTAAAAAAATTACCTTACTTTGAATACGTTTTCGGTGAATCCCTTTTAAACCAAAAAGGGGGTCTTGACGTCGTCTCTACACGACGTTGGTCACAGTTCTTAAAAAAAAGTGACGTCCGGGGTGTTGATGTCCACCTAATTGTGGATGAAACATCATCCTGCCAATCCTGTGAAATATAATATAATAAGCAAAAGTACACTGTACGCATTCGTCTTCATAAATAATTTCATGTATAGGTAATACAATAAAAAACGATGTTTGAGTTAATATATTATCCCTTTGGTTGTTAGATTACAAAATATTTAAAATCTTAGTATAATATTATATCATATTATATAATGTACAGATATTGAGATATTATACTCACCATGAAGAATTCTTGTGTTACACGATGATTTTAAACTTGTTTCGCTGTGTAAGAGAACAAGAAGTGAATAATTGCACTAGACATTCACATACAGAATAATACACATGTATTAAAAATGACGACCACGCACGACCTATAATATTCAATTATTTTTAGTAATAAAGCGCTTGTAGCTTTTACTATTTATCACAATCAGAGTCCATTTGTTTCGAATAACACAATCCTTATCTTCTATGCTATCTATACCGATTGTATTGTCCGTCGGTTCTTATCTTTCGTTCTTGATTCCAAGAAAACGTTTATTTCTATTTCGAAAATCTAATTATTATTATCATTATCCTCCGATACGGTAAAGCTTCTCAATTTTAAAATGAATGTTACTATTGCTATTATTCTTATTACTATGTATCAGCGTAAGTAATCAACAACATAAAATAGACTTTATACAAGACGACAGATAATTCATCCCCAAACCTAAATCTATGCTCATAATATTATATGCTTCTATATTAAGCACAGATCATATACAAACTGCTCATCTTACATAAATGAGCAGATGTTTTCTTCTTTGTCTGCCAACTACTTCGTGTTGTGGTTGTATATTTGTCAATTCACTTCTGCCGACAAACGTTTTCAAATAACTTTTCAATTTCAACCTTTCAATTCAATACTAACAATACTAACACTAAAAGTAAGTAAGCTAACAATTTTTTTACCCTGCCTTTAGAGTTTAGACTCACACTAACGGACAAAGTTCGGGCGAAACTTCAGATATTTAGTAAGTATCCCGTTTAGGTTTTGCTAGCATCACCGTTTGTCTTGGATTTCTTTACTCTATCTGATGAATATCCATATAAGTAGTTAAGTAGCTCATATTTTATCTGCGTTATGAACAGCAAATCCAAGCCGGAAACCAGGCTACTTGATCAAAACTGCTGTGACAAAGCGGAAGTGTACAATTAATTGCTATTGCTACAATGATTCTCAACCTCCAATGAATAAGAACTCTTTGGAAAAAAAGATTTTTATTCTTTATACACAACAAAATTAGAATGACATTCAACAGGATAATTGACTATGTACCGTAAAACTAAAACCTAAAAAGAATGGTAATTTAATTATACTACTAGTCCACTATACTATGAACCATGAAGTATTAATATTTAGTCTCAACTTTGATACATGTGTTACATTTGATCATTTTCGAAGAAAACGTCAGTGTGTATACAACTCTGTGAAGAGTTACAACTATTTTTACATCATTGAAATATTTGTAAACTGTAAATAGACTGTAAAAATTGAATCTATTTATTTGCTAAAACTAATTCTAGTGCTATACACACAAGATTAAAAGACTTTTATAAGACTTGAGATTGCAAGTACATTATCCTTATCCATCAAGACTTAAATGAGTCATGTTATATGGAATAACTATAGGCATGTTCACTGCAGTAGACATTTACAATTAAACAATTAATACGGTTGCTTTTGTAAGGTTAATATTATGGAATGCAATAAAAACAATGCAAAGTTTGCAAATACAAAGCTCTCACAGTAATATGTTCGTATTCAGGTTCACATTAATTGTTTTGTTTACATTCGGGGTAATTGAAGCTAATACTGAAGACGGTTTTACTAAAGTGATGATAATTTGGTAACAAAGGAATTCAATTTCGATAATGGTTTCCTATGAAGGTGTTTGTAAGTGTAACTAATAATATAAGGTTTGAGCTACCTATATACGTTCACAGTTAAATATTTAGCTCAAACCTTTGTGTATGTTTAGTTTGTGTATTCATGTTCTCATTTTACATACTTGCAGTAGTAGTGTAGGCATTAGGAAGTATAGTTATTAGTTATTATATTATATTAACATTTAGAATTCACATTAGGTGAGATTTGATGTGATTAATAATTCCATGCTCTGTGTTACTGACGTAATAATTTTAATATTGTTGAATAATTAAGGTAGGGAAGGGTTAGAGCAGGGTATCTAGTTTCTAATACAGTTTCTACATGAAAAATTAATGAATACGAATAGTAGATTATCCAGGTACTAGTTTTACATTTTCTTTTATGAGTACACTATTGATTTTACCCGGTAGTAGTGTACCTTAGCCCTCGTAAGGCATATAGTAATTCACAAGGTGAATGTTTATTAAAGATCAATTTATTTGTTTATAAATAGTTACCACCACACAATCGTTCACATAATAATATGCTTCACATCTGTAACTATCTGTCTATAGGTATACGCACAAGAACAAGGCAGTCAAACCGCAACCTTGTCTAAACACAAATAGTAGTTGTACAAACTAAAGGATAACATACATCATGTTGTTAAATTAATAATTACGGTTTCTGTTTTTGTAACTCTGAAGGTTGCAATTAAGCTTTTAGAAGCTTCTGAGGATGAGGTTGAGTAGGTTTCGGTGGTGGGTTAATCTGAGCGTCGGTCCTGCCATTTCCACGCTCACTAATGGCGTCCATCAGAGCTCCAACTAAAGTGTCTAACAAAAACCAACAATAGGTACATAGTAGTAAAACACGGAGGAGTAGCACTTATTTACTTCTTGTACTTAAGTGCAAAAGTAAATTAACGTTGGTAAAAGCAAAGAAATAAAAAATGTGTCAACTAACCAAGAACAGCCTTTGCTAAATCTTTTGGGATGCGACCCTCGGCAGTTTCAACCTCGATGAATCTAGCGAATCGTTGAATACTCAGCTGAGGTTGCTCTTGCAGTCCTTGAGAAAATAGTTCTTTAGCCAACTGGTAAATGACACCTTCCAAAGAGTACTCTCGAAGTTTAGCGTCTGCCTGACGAATTTTGTCGACGAGATCTTCATAATCTAAATCCTCTCCAGAAACAGCTAACGTAGAAGTCGCAAACGTTTGTGGCTTCTCATGAATTGGATTTCTCTGGAATTGGACTGTATTACCTTCTCGAGCTCTTAAGTCATAAATGCCCATCCCTTCTGGACCGTATTCTACGTCCATTTGCTTCTTTATTGCGGAAATGTCATGAAAAACTCCGTTGCTGCTACCACGACGAATTTTTGCTTTATAGTCTCCCCATTTCTGTAAAATGTTTTTCACGTTGAACATTAAAAGTTTGAAGCATAGAAAATTCTGCTTAGTGAATCAAATAAAGTTTAAAATATACAACAAATTGTACATAATACAGGACTATGTATATATTAAGCTATACTAAAGAACTGATAAGAAACTAACATACTTCATTTCAAGTTACTTAAAAACAGATTTCCGTAAACTATTTACATACATAAGAAAGATTGGAAGTATAGTAGTTAATTTTGCAAACAATTTGCGAAATAAATAAGTCAACAAATTGCATTGAAACATTTTTATTATTCAATTCAAATAATCTGTAGCAGTAATTTTACTCGACAATCTCAAGTCTCAAGCGTGTTTTCTAAACACATTCGAATGGAACATTGATCATCTGGCAAATAGCATTTTAGCGTGGGTGGGAGCATAAAGAAAATTCAGTTTATATTCTCCTTTTTAGGTCACTCACATCAAATAAATCCACAGTGTTTGCATCTTGATTGACTTGCTGCTGTGCCTGAACGGAATATCGATTCTTCAGTTGAGACAACTCCCCTTTGACATCTCCCCAGAAACTAATAGCATCATCTCTGCTCACCTGGGAATTTATACCAAAGAATTGTATAAGTATAGGCGTAGTGATTTATTCATCTGCATCGTATCAATAAATATAACCTTATCTGCAGAGAACGTTATGGAGAGACATTACTTAGAATGACGTAGATTCTCAAATCTTCTACAGAAGATAGTTTGAGTAGCATAAATTATCTTGATGTATGCGTCTGCACAACAGATGTGACTTATAAATAAAATATATGTAGTTCTAGTTTAATGGAGGTACGTAATGAATCTATTGATTTGCCCAACCTTTATGTGTTTTGTGTGCAAGGATGTACCGAGGAGGAATCACGGGATACATAAATATCTCCCCAAATTCTGTGAAAAGACTTTTTTGAGTTATCTGCAGCATTTGGCTGCATATAAGCCTCTTTTTAGTATTTTTAAGTGGTTGCTTTCCAAAAATTAAGTTTTTAAGTTGTGCCTTCTCTAATGATAGATCCTGGGTACGCCCTTGTTTGTGTGTACAACTAAAATGTTTTACTACCTTCAAATCTCATTGTAAACAAAAATGATTGAATTTCTTTGCAGATCTAAATTGAAGTAGAGAGTCGAGAGAGGCATTGAATGGATGGTGCATTCATTCCCTCAAGACATACTCACTTCACAAAACCTTCTATACAATTTTGCTAAACCTTGCATTGCATTCAGACTTCAGACCAACTAAAACATCATAGCTTCATTGAAGAACTTATTCCTTTGCCTTATAGTATATGTTTGTACGTATGGCTAAGTTTATTAAGAAAAATATGAAAATCCATATTGTATTTTACGATCAAATGAATAGTAGGAAAGCATAGGAAAGAGCCCACACTTGAGATCCTATACAGCAGTATATTTTTTTCTATGATTCATAATTGCTTTAATAATTGAGTTCTTCTCATGAAGTGAACTTACAAGACCACCTTGGATGAATTCATTTAAGGCCTGAATGACATCTTTCTCATCTCCAGTCCAAAATATGTACTCAGCAATATCCTGAGGTGTGTATTCAGTATCAAGTCCATTGAGTCCATTATTGTTCAATACACTGTCATAGGCATTGAATCTCGGTTGAGAATTTTCCATTAGCAATGAGCTGATTCCACCGATTTCTTGGCCTTGCTTTCTTTTATCGTCGAATTTTGAAGGTGCAATAAATCCAAATGTCCCTTGAGGCAGTGAGAATCTGAGTTTTTCTGAGTTCGCATTGTCGCTAACTGCAGGCGTCTCTTCATTTACTATTTATTGGCAAAACATTTGTTCACAATACACATCATTATAAGAATTCCGGTAAAACAAGGTCAGATGAATTTTTAACAATAGATGCGCGTGCACATTTATACATTTGGGATGTTGGAAATGTATTCGGTATTTCGGCAGAATGCATTCGGCAGAAATGCATTCGATTTCTGATTAAACTGATTATGATTCATTGTGCATATGCTTTGAGTGCAGCACGAAGAATTTCCATTTTGACAAGCACAAAAAAGGTAAAAGAACAATCGGTTCGAATACAAATCAATTAAAAGTTTTTATACTTTCAGCTTCACCTTAATATAAATACACTAAGTAAACGAGAAATTGTCTCAATATGAAAAGGCTATTTCTATTACATATACAATGTGTGTGCATGGTATTTTTTCATGAATTACTTAACTTTGCTAGCGGGAAAGGTTAGAAAAGTGTGTTAAAACTTTAAAATGTGAATTTTTACCAGGTAATTTAGTATTGAGGGCGCTGACCGTATTCTTTTTTTCCTTATCGGTTGCGGAAGTAGCAGGAGCCGAGTTTCTTTTATCGGCAGCATTAGTAGTGTCAAACGGAAACTCTTTATGTAAATCATTATCTATATTGTTTTTTGTGCTGCTTTTCAAATTCTCAAGTTCCTTCTCTTCTTCCTATACAAATGAGAAAAAGATGCAAATAAAGATATGCTCAATTTGTGCAAGGTAGACTTAGACTTAACTAATCAGCCGTGCCCAGATAGTTAAATTGTTTGTACAGACTCGTCTTACTTTAAGCTTATGTGTTAGTTTTACTCATGCTTTTTATATCCCGTTAAGATAAAGACAAGTTGAATCAAAGTTTAAAAAAAGGGTATCCCCCTGTGTATTACTAATGTGTGATTTATTTGATAGGTTGAAATTAATTATGTCAATTAGACGAGTGTACAACATCTATATACAATATTATGCATGTTAGTCAATTTAGAAACAAAATAATATCTAATCAATCTAAATCAAATCCTTCCTTGGTATTTGATTCAGGTCACCTATATAGATGATGTCAAATATGAAGACAATGTTATTGTACATAAAATTAATGTACATTGAATCTCCACTCTTTAAGCTCACGACAATTCTATGTAATTAAAAAGCTAACGATTTCATGATTCTGAATTATTCCTGTACGCAAGTGTTAACGTATTGAAGAATTTCGGCCTTTGTATATACCTACCTAATAAATCAACGGGATCAAAACTGCATTATGTGTTTGTAAAATTATGTAATTGGAGATGTGAAGAGCAAATGTATGTAATAGCCGTAATAAACACAAGCACACAAGTGTACTGATTATGTATAACTCTAAACAATAAGTAAATGAAAATTAAGCAATCAATTAATTTACCTCCTTCAAAATTAGCAAAGTTAGTAGTTAAGTATGAATAAATCTATTACACGTAAAACAGTTTTCATGCTAACTTCAGTTTAATTAAAGATTGTAATATAGTACAATGTAGGTAGAAACGAATGTATAGGATATTAAATTACATATAAGCCACCATCCATATATTTAGATTTATGTTTATACTCACAAAGAGACTTCCTTCCTTTCTAACTAATTGCACAAAGAAATGCATGAAATACTTTCATAAAATTTATTTCCACCACTTGCACTTTGTAATCATACGAAGAATGTTTTGTACAAGAAAAGCCTTCACAGAGTAAGTTTTAGAACTTGAAGTCGTAACTGCATGCAAAACTTACCGGCATTTGATTTACATTCTCTGCTGGTTTATTCGGATTTGTACCGCTGTTAAGTCCAAGCCCAGAAAACTTTATGCTATCTGAAAACAAACCATTTGTATTTCACAACAGCTAAAGTAGGTATTTATTACTGTATGCACATAATAAACATTTAAGCAATAAAAATGAGGAATAAATACATGAATTTTTATCTGCAGTAAATATTTATACTTTTTCAATATCATCTGCGCAAACATCTATCGCAATTTTTCTGTTTGATTTGTAAATAGTAAATACTACAGTAAGTAATATAAATCTTTCGGATTTATTTGTATTTTCATTGTTTACAGACAAAAATGTCGAAAGTCGAAATGTATTATGTATTAAATTTAGCTTTGGGTAAGTATTACTATATGCAATTGAGAAAATTGTTAAAAGAATTGTTCTGTCAGTCGAAAATGGAAAAATGCTCAAAGAAATAGTTTGGCATTCGATTTAAAAGTTTGTAAGAAATGGGCTAGTGATCTATCTCTACCTGACTTCATGATACAGACGGATAAATTTTCGATAGAAAGCCTTCAGCAGTAAAAGTATTGGTTTCTTAGAACCAAAAAGGTAGCTTTAATACCTACGTACGTACTTTATAATTTATAATACATGATCATCATGGTACCACCGGTTGGTTTCGATATTGTATTTTATAGGTCCATAGGATGTAATACAAGTTTCAGAACTATGAATTCTAGTATCGTCTTGCTTGTATTTTATTGCACTATGCTTCACAAGGCTGCAAACACATTATTACTATCTTAGTAGATACTAATGAAAGATCCGAAGAATTTCATTCTTCTTTTACAACGAGAGTAAAAGAAGTAGGTAAATTGTTTCTCGTCCTACCTACCTCATTGTTCATTAATACAAAATCCGTAAGGTTGAGTGAGATTGAGCCTTGAGAGTTTCTAAAGATCAAAGGGTCATATAATAACCATTACCGGCACAACAGATTGAATCGCTAACATCCAATTTGTGCCGCACCGTCAGTTTAGATCAGAGACATATTAATGCGAGCATAAAATGAGCTGAAGCAAAAGTGTAACTTCATCATACACACACACCTATCTACTCACCCAACCCAACCCATCCTCATTTAATCTAAAATAATGGAAAAAATTATTCCTAGCTGGCACAAGTAAGTAATTGGATGATGTAAAGTAATATTTCTGCTGAGTCAGATTAATCAATTGGCCTCAAGAGTAAATGACATTATGAATCCCATTATGTGCAATGTGCATGCAGTCATACAAGGTAATATCAAATTTGATCTCTCCGGGTGGAATTGTAGAACCTGAAATTACATCATTGTTGTAATACACGGAGACGACATATTGGGGAACTCGTCATGTTGATTTAATGCGTGCGTCACGTTTCACCTTATGTCATTCGTTTCGAAGATTCTTAAAAGGACTCAAGGGAGAATAAAGCCAGAAAACCTTCTTTGACTTTTTCTACGTTTTCATTAGTTATCTCTGTGTCTATAACATATAAATACAATATGCATTTATACGATGATCAGTCATAGTTAATTATATTTATGTACATATTATATCTCACACGCAGACAACATAATAGATCAATATCCAGTTACATGAAGTTGCGATCGCAGTTTTTCCATTACATAGATTGTATACTTATACTACATGTAAAGAAGAATGTCTTCAGTCAGTCAGTTTGAAAGTTATATTGAAATGTTTCTTATAATTACATTCAAGTCGGTTGCTTGAAAGTATACCTAGATATTCCTATTTCTGAATATTGTTCAATAAGGAGAATAGATCATAATAGAAGTTGGCTTTGCCAGAGTCGGTTCTTCATCTAAAACTTTGGACAAGTGAAGGATGAAGATATTGGTTTGCTGCAATCATTCTTTGACTTACTAACTTGGCTTCTCTATTTCCTCTGGGAAAATAGCAACCTGTTCAGCCTAAGCGATTATTTTTTCTTATTCCCTTTTGGAGTTTTTAACCTCTATAGAAAGAAAATGTCCTTTATTCTTCAGATTTCCATTGTCTTCTTCTTCCTTATATGTAATGTGTGTATAAATCCTAAATCTCATTCACAAAACTATGTCGTAGTTTTCTTTCCCAGCTTTCCCCACTCACTTTCTCTTCGGGTTAACTTTTACTTATTTATTGTCATACTCTGTTTCTACGTCTCCATTATCCAGTAAAGTATCCATTATCCCGACCAAGGAAGATGTGCCACGAAGTAAAGTGTGCTTTATCATCCCATAAACATTGCTCACAGAACGTTTGGTGGTATTACTTAGCCCATTACTACACTTTTTTCATACTTCGGGATAAACCTTAAGTAATTCTACACCAAACAGCTCGATGCATCAAAAAATAGGATGATGTTGTTCTGGGTTCTTCGGGAACATGAGTCAGGCTTAAGTTGAACTGAACTGTAGAACTTTGCCAAACTTTAAAGAATCAATCAACTCCTTCGCTTTGCAATAAAAATATTGCCCATATCAAACTGCGTTACAAAATTGTATTTATTTACTCTGCCTTTCTGAAGAGTACGACAATTTCGTTGTTGTTGTGTTGTTGACTTGAATCTACTGTGAAATATGATGAAAGAGTTGGCCACAAAGGTAAATCGAAACCACTTACGAATTTCAAACATCAATTATAATAAATATTTCCAACATCACACCCCTTCCAGCCACAAATGTCAGAAGCATAAAAAGGAAAGTTATATTTGATACCTAAACATGTCAAAGCTTGTAGCTTTGGTCGTCTCTTAACTTTCCATTTCCCTTCATCTCCGTATCTCCTCCCGTAAAAGGGAAAATCTCATTTCTGGTTACATTTTGCTTTTTCGTAGAGGTAGGAGAATGTAATACGGGTCTTTGCTCATTTGAAGCAATGTTAATCTTAGTTTGAGCCAGCGTATGTCATTTCTTCCATGTAAGGCCCTAAAAACTACTCCGTCCGTACACAAAACACACTATATTGGAAAGAATGAAAAAATCATTAGCTACTATACGACTTTCTCTGAGAATTCCTTGACCGCAAGCCTTCGGCGAATTTCCAGCCACAACCAATAAAACCACTCACGCTGTGCAATCAGATACTTTCCTTTTTACTTTCTGCTCTTTCAGCAAAAGTCAGAACAGAACAACTCTCGCTTTAACACCCAAAGATCATAGACCAATCTAATCCAATTTTTTATACGATGAGATATCCGTACTAAATATTTGCTGTAGTAGAAAGAGAAAGAATGTCTTGTAATAGAAAGTCATGATACGAAATAACATTGCTTTTCGTGTACTCAACCAAGCCGTGCCAAATCAGACAGATTCTGATTGCTAATGCAAGTCTCATCATCCCCCCACACTTTCCATTTGTCTTTAGTCAGACGTAAATAAATACACCATATAGCATAGCTCCAACACAAAAAACGGGGGGAATAAGGCTCCAGACTCTTTTCTCTTGATCCTCTATCTATGTGCAAGTATTTACAACATTTTTTGTTACTTTTCCCTGTGTATTCCTCCACATATATATAAAGTTGTTACCCTTTTTACTTTTTACATTAACTGTTCTTTTTCAGCCTTGATGAATAAAGTGCACTGGGGAGACGGTTGTAAAGATGTTGCATCTTCGCTTTTTATACTGGCTTATTTGTATGCGTATGGGGAAACTATTCGTGATTTAATTTGTTTTTGCTAACACCTAACAAAAACTATTCCCTTGTAAGATTCTCATTTATCTTGCGACGAAGTATAGGGACATGGAATTACAAACTACAAATGTATTCTACTGCTCTGGAGTAATAGGTACTTGGATCTTTCCGTTCCGTGCTACTTCAGTGAATTTAACTATAAAATTCCTATCTGTTTTGGCACACAGCCATTATTTGTTGATAAAATATCCAAATTCTAGTTAAAAAGTGGCAGTTTTTCAAATAATGGATTGTACTGAACATAAATGAAAGACAGTTTATTTCGTGCAATGCACTGACCTGGCTAGCTGACCTCATTCTCTGCCCATCTGTTTTCCATATAAATGACATGACTTGTCGTTTTCTTCTTTTGATAGTCGCACTACTAGTCAATTTAATCGAGAGACAGAGAGGGACGCCTATTAAATACAGCACTAAACGGTTTCCCTTCTATATCCCAATCTGATCCCAGATTTATCTTGTACATAAATATAGAACATAGTGGAAGATAGTTACTTTCCTGTTATGCCCCTTCCTTTAACCAGAAAATATACCTAATCCTAATTCCTAACTAGTGTTTCAATATCACACTGCACTGTTATGTTTTATAGTCTCATTCTCCGTATTATAGCGTGACTGCAACATTTGTACAGATATATTTACGACATTCATGTACAAAGGGGTTACTACGTCCATTACATCGCGAAATTGAGGAAACTGTGGGAAAGCGACTATAATTTGCATTTATTTATACACATGAAACATGCATTACTCCTAGATTACTGTGTTGGAATTTGGAATCAGTATTATTACTGCGTGGATAAGCTCCACAAGAGAAATTCGTTTAGAATAAAATAGCTATTCACAAAACTCACACTCCAGCTCAGTTTATCAATTCCTTTTTCGGAATCTCAGACAGTGCAAAACTTGCATGGTCTCGGACTAGGATTTTTTTAGTGCACAGGCCAGGGACGAGTATATCTCGTGTATATATGTCGAAGGCCAGAAGCACCACCAGGCCAGAGTACCTCTTGCCTAGGCTATAGCCACCACCTCCAGGATGCTAGGCCAGATTACCCACCGCAAGAAACGCCAGAGTCACCAC
>JABASD010004827.1:0-14200 GCA_019776165.1 Pogonognathellus flavescens | reverse complement strand
GACACCGCTAAGCTTGAAGTGATAAACAATATGGACTACGTATATGGTGGTAAGCTCTTTAGCCTGCTAAAAATTATAAAGTGGTAAGCATCGCTCTAGTACCAAGGGATTCAGTGGTATATTAAGGGATTCATAAGTTTTTCCAGGGATTCATAGGCATATCAAGGGATTCATAGGTGTATCAAGGGATTCAAATCTGAGAATTGTAATAAATACTGTAAATAAACGTACCATAGTGTACAGGCTACGTTTCGTAAGTGTATGAGTAGTCAATCTGTGGTATTAGAAATAAATTGGGGAGCATAAATGCTTTCTTTGGGATTATTAGTCCTTAGTCATGTAGTGGGACTTGGTTTGAAGAGAATTTGAATAAGGACATAAAATAAAGAAGCAGTGGAATGAGACAGACTTGCAGCAAAGGGTTCATTGTGAGTAAAGTGAATGAAATGAAAGTAGAAGTGTGCTGGGGATGTGCCATACAGAACAGTCGCAGTCGCTTCATTCGTCAACACTTTGTTCACATTCTGAAGCTCAAGAGAGCTGCTGCTGTTCTTGCCGCTCCTGATGCTCCTCTTGCTCAGGCCATCACAGCCACGCTCAACATTCACTTTTATTTCCTCTCTCAGCATAAATAGTTTTCAGGACCTCAGCTCTCAGTCTCATCATCATCTTCTCTTCATCTGTGTCGGGAGAGATATTATTTCTTCTCCTCTATTTCAACTAAGCACACACAAACACACAATGTATGCCATGCCATTAGTATACAGTATATATAAATTTCAACAGTATATTAAATTTAATATCCTAGCCATTAAAAATAGCATAGGATCGTTTCTGCATTGACAATTTCATTGTATTGACAAAAAATACATTTAAATGCTCATCTTACTATTTAGTACAATAAAATTGCGGAAATTCATAAAATACCTAAGACATTCCTGCCTTAGGAGCTTACGAGTGTAATAAATGCTGTGGATATGAAATTTTAGTCAAGGTACATTAGTAACATAACCAACTGTCAATAAAAAAATCTTAGACGATTAATTACGTCCGTTATTGTAAAGGGTAGATTTGTTGTATAAATAACAGTGATTTTACTACTACTAGACACTAGATATGAAAACGGGTAGGCTAGATTGTATTTACAATGGAAATGCACCAAATCAATCTACCAATAAATACACAAAATCAATATTTTTACCGTGATCGTTAATTTAAATGCTTTTATTTTACCAATATATCATACTTAATTTAATACAGACTAAAATTCCCCGAGTTTTTATTTAATCTGATGTTATATTATTATTTTAATGAAAATATGCAGATATCTTCCATTTTGCTTCAGCACGATGTAATTAAAAAATGATAGGAAAGGGTTAAGTCAAAATCAACACACCCACTACTTATTCTACTATTGTAATTGTTGTTAATATTAAATTGTTCAAAAAAACGAATCAAAAAGTGGCATTGTAGAATTTGACTAGAAATGGCATGTAGAAGTGTGTGATATTAGCGGATAGGACATGGAAACGATATCAGTGACAGTATACGGACGGCTGTTGAGTTTAATTTTACAATTACGCGGAGAGAGATTTGTGTTGTGTGAGGAGGACTGTCGTTGGGCGCAGCGGAGTGATCTCGAGGGATAGATTAAAGCACACTACTCTATTAGAAGGAGAGAGACGAGCTCTGCTAAGGTAATGGATTTAAACAGGATAAGAGTAGGTGTAGTTTATTTCGCTGTTTTTAAGACCGTCTTTTCTTGTTCTGTTCTCTTAGGTGTTCTTTACTCATTGTCAGTTCATCTGTGTGTGTAAAGCATGATTTGCCTATCTCTATGCTTCTCACACTCTACACAGCATTTTGTTCATGCGCCAAGAAAGCGGTTTGCAAAGAAAGGCAAAGATAACTCTGCAGTCAAATACAACACAAGTCTCTCTGTCGGTTGCTTTACCTTACAAATATATATTGGCACTGTTTTGTTCACAGTTCTCAGAATCTGCACAACTTCTCAGAATCTCCTCATCTTCTCACACATTACATAGAAATGAGTTTTCAAAAATACAAGAATTAAAAGCTTCCACGATTACATTACTTCAACTCACATAAGTAAGCATATATACCGCATAATCCAAAACTACCCAACCAACAAACATTGCATTTACCACCACCACCACCACCAACAGTAGTTCTTCTTCTGTTTACCTACATCCACATACATAAGATATAAACACGCAGACATTCTTAAGCAAAGCTCACCTTTTACCATTTACACGCACATGGGATTCTTACTTACTCGGTTTTCCATGCTTTACCTGATGAGTTGCATCATACAAGCTAAATTCAATACTATAAAGACGCTATACTCTATACTGTTGCATTAAACATTGTAAACGACAATGCCTGTATTTTTGTATAGCCTAAAAGGTAAATTACCGATAATTAAAATTAGTTCAATATAACAACGATCTTTTATATACAGTAAGAAACAGACGATACAAGATACAACTGAGATTCATGAATATAAAAGTCATGAAAAGTCAAGTCGCATATAAAAAAGTCAAAGCACAACGTGCGTCCGTATAAAATACAATAAATACCTGGTACCCTGCATTATAATTTAACATAAAGAGACAGTGTGGAAAAAAAGAGAATGAAATTTTGTGGAGAAGTTCATTCTTTTTATTCCGGCTGATTTGATTGTGTCTGTGTGTGCGTGTGTTGTAATTGTAGGACGAGAGTACCTATTTCTGTGTACATAGAAAAGAGAACACGAGTGCATGCGATTGAAAGAGAATGTGAATTGATCTTTCTCCAGCAGCAACAGTCGATCTTCCTCCAGCAGCAGCAGCAGCAGAAAGAGATTCATATAAATACGTACACACAAAAGAGCATCATCTCGTTCACATAGAAGAATGGCAGTAGTACATGAGATGATCTTAAGTTAACGGACATGGACAAGTTCCCTCGCTTTCGTTTTCTACATACACTTACGTGTACAATAATTCCACTGTGTTCTGTGTGAGTCGACTCTGTAAAGCAGACTTGACTTGATGACTTGACTCGTATCTCTCCAGCAGTTGACCGTTATAGAAAAGTGAGCATGATGAATAACTTATCTTCTTTGGTTTATTTTTTTATTCTATTTCGTTTCTCTCTCTCTCTCGAGGCATTATGCATTCAATTCATGCTACGCTTTATATAATACTACATGTCGAGTGTAGAGTTGGCTTGGCTTTGCCTTGTGCTTTGTATTTACAAAGAACCAGCCAAGTCAAACTCCACCAAGCAACAAAACATCTATACACTCTACAGACTACAGACTTTTTACGTTCTCTGTTCTCTTTACATACAATGCACTGTTATTAAGAACTACATCGTTTCTACACACACAACATCTTCTTGACATGTCCATGTGCTATGGCTTATTGGCTTTGGCACTTCTTCGTCTTCTTTTATATTCTCTCTCTCTCTCTGCTTTTCTATCACTCTCTCGTCTCTTTTTCCAAATGAGATGCTTTTACACACTTTTAAGTATCTGTACTAGTTCTATAGGGATTCATAAGGGTAATAATGTAAACCATGTATTCTATTAGCATATTATTGTGTGTGTTTAAAATATTACTACACTTTTGCTATAGCTATAGGAAACTTATAGGTAGGTATATACATACTCCTATACTTGTAATACATTATTAGAAGGACACGAGCCCAACAACGAGCTGTGCTATGGGATAATTTAAAGCAAAACTATAAAAGAGTAAGAACAACGCTATTAAAGCAAGCCTAGACAATTTTACACTGACAGTTATTTAGAATACATATAATATATAGAAGTTGTGCTTATTACTAGCATTACTGTATGCATACTACCTACAAAAAGATAAAATCCATCTCTCTCTCTGCCCACATGATTTTATAAGCTGTGTTGTTACTTACTACAATACCATATTAATCGCGTTGATTGTAATTGTGTAAAGGTGAACTTGGTTGCACTTGGATGTTGGACTGGCGAGAGTTAAGTAAGTCTATTAGACAGATTTTAACATGTTGCCAACTAAATTGTTAAAAAATTAACTCATATAGTATAGAGACATGTTATATTGGACTGTAAATCAAATTGACATGACATGCCACTCTTTTCAATATTTTCTTGTTCAATATTCAACTCTGAAAAAGTATATTATCATAGACAAAAAGTATATGAAACATTTTCCCCCAGTGTATCTGTTACGTGCGTCTATTATTTCATTCTAGCAGTATAGGTATAGGTACGTAAAAGTTCCTTCTGTGTGTGTTTCTCTGACGAAAAGAGTTTAGTTAAACTGAGATTCTTTATTAATGGAAACAGCTAGTTGAACTGAAGGCTCACACACGCACACTACTATTAATTACTAAATAATAATACGTGTCTACTTATTATACTAATCTCGTAAAAATGAGTTTCAGTGTAAAAATTGCATCTGTATCTTTTCCTTATGGTGCAAAAGAAGTTCACGAGTGTAGACAACGTCGACTGTGTACTATATACCATAGTAGAAGTATAGAAAGAAAGAAAGAGATGAGCAAGATAATGTGCTACACATAATATACACTAAACTGGACCTGGACGACCTGTGTGTGCATTAATGAGAATCATCAAACCAAAAAGCTAACAATATGCTGTATACAGATAAGGAAGAAGAAGACGCAAGCAGAAGAGAGACGAGAACGAGACACCAAAATCCAGTTCACGGTTCAACTCCAACAATCTCGCTCAGAAAAGAAGAAGACCAAGAATCAACCGAAGAAGAACAACAAGAAGAGTCTCTCTCGTTGTTCGTATGTGCAAATGTGGAATGGACAGATGAGAGACTCATCTGAAGTCAAGTCCAGCAGTCCAGCTGTACATGAATCTTTACATGCTACTTACTCGCTTAGTTTTAAGAACACCCTGAACACCATGACGCAACGGCAATCTTATTTCTTATGTTATTACTGTCTAGTGTCTAGCACTAGCGACAGCAACATGTACAAGTATAAATTATTTTTAATCTTGAGGGTTTTCCATTGCCTTCAGCATATTCAGACTCAACTTACAGTCCATTCTATTCTCTCTCCGAGTATTCTTACACACACAGTACTCATATACGGCAATACAAATACCTGTGCTACTCATCGTCAAGTCTTTCCCTGTCTCATACATTTTACAATTCTTCCTTCATACTATATTTACAAACACAAAGTAAGTAAGCAATCAAGGTTGCCTATAGACAACGAAGGATGATGGGAGATATTCTCCGGTTAGTCATAATTCAAGCGTTGTCTTTATAGTTACGTTGTTGGTAAGTAATACAACAGAATTCGTACCGTGGCTGCAAATTATGGAAGGGACAGAGGAATTTTATTCATAGGATTGAGTTAGTAGATTTGATCCTTGCTAAAATTGACACGCTTCACTAAAACAAATAGAAATGGTGGTCAATAATTCCAACCCAGGTTTCAAGAAGTACTAGCAATTTTTATTCTTCCCTCAATCCATCATGGCTTAAAAAGTATTTTTGACAGATATCAACCTATAAACCTGTGAGTACAATAATAAATTTAGATATTCCTTATTTCATTCAGAGTTTAGATTTTTCCATTCTCTTACTACATCTTTTTATGAACTATATCTGTAATAATAATTGTGTATAATTAAGAAGATTATCAAGAGTAAAATAAATTCCAAAGCATCAATACAATACAAGTTGTTCCTTCTCCAGACTTAAATATATGAAGCACTACAGAAACTCTGTGTAATGATATGAAATTCGAGAGATACAAATAATAATATATTAGAATGAAATTCAAGAAATTAAGGTGTACCATGTACCACGTAGCCTGTGAGCAGAGAAAACAAGGTTCAAACCCATCAGGTCAACCTGATATTTATTAGCATAAAATAAAAATGCGTTGCCAATAAGTGAATTTGATCCGTGTAATAAGGAGGGAAGAATAATATAATACCTGTATGAAAGAGTATAGAAGAGAAAAAGAAAAAATGAAACAATGAAGGAAAGAAAGATGTTAAATAGAAAAGAGAAGAAGAAGATGATGATGAAATGAGATGAAAACAGATGAGCTTTGCTTTGCATAGAGACAAGATAACTGTTAAGACTTAAGGACATGACATGAGAGACGACGGGAAAGGAACTGATACTAATACACAACATTAACAGACGTCGTAAAACGTGGAAAAGAGGAACTGGTCTCCCACAGAGGAAACATAAACCCAATATATACAAATCTATATACAAAATATATATCTGCCAATATATCCTCCAATAAGTATATCGTCCAATATATTCTTCAAAACTATATCCTGCAATAAGTATATCTTCCAATATATTCTTCAAAAACTATATCCTGCAATATATATCCTCCAATATATATCCTCCAATACATTATATCTATATATCTCTATAATATAAAATTAATACATATATAATATATGAACAGATCAAATCAGGGTTCTGTTTTTGTTTTCTTATGTGTGTGTGTCTCTGAGGGTATTACAGTAATCCAGAAGACTTTTACGATTAGCGTGTTCTTAGAGTTGATCTGAGTGAGTCAAGTGATTCCACTGCAATATATTTGATATTGTATGTTATAATGGCGTGTGTTATGCCTTTTCTACTGGAAAACACGAGGCTATTCCCATTTATTGTGTCCATGTGGAAATGTTGTCCTGAATTTGATTACACAGGGAGAACTGGAGATAAATACAAGGAATACAATGGTCCTTGCCTGTGTAAGTTGCACTTAAGTACATGAATATATCACGAAACACAAAACAAAGTATCTTTTAAAGGATTCATTTATTGCATGTCCTGCTGGTGTGGTTCTGGTAGAGAAACCTGTTTGTGTGCTGTACTTCTTATCAATAAGGGACAGAGCCCTTATTACCATTGTTCTCGTCCTGTGATATTATGTAATATCATTCTGAGGTGATATTGTACATAGAAATGTATTAGTGGTAAATATTTGTAGAAAAAGAGTGGTGGTGGTGGTGATGGTGGTCTTGCTACATTCAATGTGTCTATGCTGGGAAATGTTATAAGCTTGTAAAAGCGTAGACTTGATCTTGTCAGCCAGGTAATGTAATGTCGAGCGAGCGAGTCCACTTTTGTTTTTATTCCTTGAAATCACATCTGTGCAATGAGACTTTACTGTTTGTGTGTGAGGATCATCGAGGAACATGTTCTTGCCCTCAACAACCGATTTTAATTCTTATAATGTGGAAATCAACACATAGGGTAGCATTAACCACATTTTCCACAGTTGTACTGTGTAAAGTGTAGGATGGGTTGACTTTTCGAGTGTAAACGTTTATTATGTGCACATACTGCCAATTACTTTACGCCTATTGGCTTCGGGATGATCTATATAATGTTATACGATTATTGTGTGAGCATAATTATATTACTACCTGTAGATTATGTTTATTTGAATTATTTTTTGAACAATACACTCATGTAATTTATTTCTCTCGCTCTGACACTGACTCTGAGTGAGTGAGAAACTGGTGCCTTACGTTTTCATGCATTAAGCAGAGTAAAGAAATAAAAAATTCCTATTTCCACATAAATCTGTATTGTTTGTAATTAAATTACTGCATGTAAAATTTATTGGTATTATAAATTTACAAGCAAAACAAAGTTTTCTTCAGATTAGTCTGTGTCTTCAAACTGCCTGTCATTGTGATAATTCTGTTCAGGGAATAATATACAAATGAATTTTTCTACATTTTACGGTGCTATGACCAAGGCTTATAATTCTATGACTATAAACATACTGAATATTTTTTCTGGTGATGAGTTAATGATCTCTGATGATGTGTAAATGTGTACATGTACATATAAGGCTACTTCGTATGATGTGTAAAGTCTGGTAGTGACTATTAGCTGTGCTATAATATTTTATATATGATGCCCTTATCAAGTTTTGATGCCACGTTCTCCTGTCTGGCATTGTGTGCAAGTTATTTACACAAGATAAGCCAAGTTACAATTACTTTTCCTGCGTACGGATATAATATATTGATTGTAGTGTCTATACATATATTTACAGTTACAGAAGTCCCTGAACAGACCACGTTCCTCGTTATTTCATATTGAGCCGATTTCCGTTCCCTGAGACCCTAACTTGTGACTGTTAAGTACTCACAGGTTGGTCTCTCAGGTGTGGGCGTTGGTTCAATTCAGCAACAGATCAAATGAAAGTGTGTCAACAAAATTCATCTATCAAAATTCAACGAGGGGACTGGGAAAATATTCCATAGAGCTCTTGGGTAAGTGTAAACACTAATAATAACCGCAAGTAACAAGTTAACATGAAAATCTCTATGCGGGAAATAAACAACTGCTCTTACTAAATAATTCTAACATTGCTTTCATACTTTTAAATTTACATACTGTAATACATAACTTTACACATTTCTCTTACAGTAAAATCTAACCAGAAAATATTCTACTTATACTTTTCTAATACCAATATCTGTACTGGCTACTTTTACTTATGTATATAATAAATGACTCATTCAAAAGAATTCAACAGAAAAATTTATTGTTTATTAATAAGTGTTTATTTTAATAAAAACTCAATTTTTACACAGTTATATGACAATAATGGCACAATTATCTGTATAGGGTAGGTAATAGATATTGGATGGTTGAGGTTGATGAGGATTTTCACATGCGCGAAGGAAGGGATGATTTTGTACAGCATAGAATCTACTGGACCATTTTTTTAGTTAGTGACGAGGATATCTAATCTAGAGTAAGCAAGAGCTTTTTATCTGTGTACAAGTATAAGATACACAACCCGAATTTTTTCATGCTGTGTACAATGTATAAAAGTCATGGGTTTTTCTGACTGCTATGCCTGTTATCAGTTTTATACTACTTACCCCCTCCTATAGGCCAGCACGTCATACTCATATCCCAAAAATAGACATTAAACGGTTTGGGCAGGTTTTAAGTTAGGGTGGGTGTGTAGAATAAAAGGAAAGCCTTCCCGTTAGCCAACTAAAAAAGACTACACAAGGCTCCACTATACAGATTACACACACAGGGAAAGTTTTTCTACCTCTTTTACAATTTTTTACTTCACATGCCACAAATATTTTACATACGGGTCCTATATAGTCACATGATGAATGAGATGACTTTTGAGTTAGCTGAACTGAAGTAGTAATACAGCAATATGTAGTTCTATCTATGTAGCAGGATATTTTAAAATTACAGGATGCCCAAAAAATCACACTTTTAAATAAGGACAGATTATACATAATTACAAAACATCGGTACACAAGATACGTATACCATAATTTTTTATCATTTATACAAAATAAAGTTTTACCCGTTTTTACGTGTAGTAGTATGTATTAAATGATTTAGCTTTATCGTGTAACGTGTAATTAGTAATAATCAGCTCAAAGAACACCACTGTACCTACTACTCTGTAACTAAATAACTTTAACTATTTATACACTTAAAATTTGTTATGTACCTGTGATGATTTTGATATTGTACCGCAAGGGCATTCCCAGGAAGTTTTGGTGAGGGTGCTAGACATAAGATGGTTTGAATAGGTGCATATCTAAGATTGCCATTTGCGGGAGGGGTGAAGGGACAAAACAGTTGAAAACCGAGTATAAAAATCCAATTCGGATTGCCAAATCTTAAGTATAAGTTGGTACAATCTATAACAAAAATTCGAGCAAAATTTCGGGGAACATTTACCACGCTTGTACCATGTACACGCGCGTAAATTTTGGCTATTTTAATGTTATTTTGAAAAGAAATTTTTTAGTAATAAAGGAGACTTCTACTTCGGATATTGTTAAAATGATAGTTATTAGTGCTACATCATTCTAGAAATTTTTTACATTTCTCGGATTGAAAGGAGGGGACAGTGTGTATGATGACTTGCTTTGCAAATAAATTTCAAAAATGTCTAGTGTATATTAGCATAATCTGGGGGTGCTACACCCAGCCTCCCCAGGCGACGACCATGCTGTACCGGTGGGTACTATTACGTGCATAGTAGGTATAAGATTCTTAAAAATGTACAAAATGGAATAAGCTGTTTGCGTTTCTTCTTATATTTCGATACAATTTATTTTGCGTTTAATGTTTTTTCATCAACAATATTTTTTATTTAACATATTTTTGTAGGTAATGGTTTCACTTGCTTTGGATAATTATAATGTAAACTAAATGACTCTTATTTATTTAGTTTACAGTTTACTCAATGATTTGACGTAGACACTACAGATACACCTTTAGTTTCAAATTTACCATGACTGAAAATATCAGCATCATGTAGCATATAAAATGATGTATTATCATTAACTAAGTAAATGTAAATTTATTTTACTCATTTCAAGTAAATTTTAGTATAATTTTAAATGTAGTTCACACCTAAGAATGTTAAAGTATTTAATAGTCTATTTACTATAGTACCTTACCTACTGGTCACACTTTCATCTTTTTCTTTGTCATTCATTCATCGCAGTCGCTAAAGGCTTTGTGGGGATGGATACTGTAATTACCTACTATTATTTCTATATTTGTACATTGCATTGTGTTTTGTGTTAAAAGACAACTTTGCGGTTTGTGGTATTATATTCAACTAGCCGCTAGCCGTAATGACTACACTTTTAAATGCAAGACATTTCTATATGCATTATAATAACTATGGACTTGCAGTATACTTAAGTATATAAAACCCCCAAATGAATCCCACAAGGATCTAATGATCTAAATAATAATACTCGTATATAAAATAATTAAAATAAAATAATAGTAATTCGGTAGAAATATCGATACATACTGCTACAACCCAATAGAACAAATTTATATTTATAGTTAGACTGTGACTGATACTACAACTTACAACGTATGTTATTTTTCATACCATCAACCTTACATTAATGTTTAACTTAAGTACTAGCAAAACATGAAAATAATGAAATAAATGCTTAAAGCTGAACAGAAAGAGTAAACTTAACGAAATTACCACATGCACATGGTGTCCTTTTATTTCTTTTATAAATCATCCTCACTAGGATATGCACAATCTTTCCTTATTAACATTTACAGCCAGAGATTTACACTTTCCCTTGTATGTACAACCCCTCAACTTCATACACACTGCACCGATGTGATAGTAGCATAGTACATTGTTAAGGTAAAGACACGGTGGTGTGTTCATATAATGTAAAATATTATTTAGTACCTACCTAAATTTATAAACCCTTATATGTCGCATATACGCAATAAACCCTACTATCTGTAAATATATCTGCAGAAAATAATTACCTACCGAAGTAAAAATAATTCACCCGTTGTAGAAAAGCTTTACCATGTTATTTTTAAACATACTTATAACGATTAAAGCATAATTAAAAAATTATTAGGTGCAGTAAGCAAAGCACCGTGTCTTTTGATGGGAGTGATAGACTTACCTAAAATACCAACAATAAATGTCTAACTAAATAGTGGCACTATAAGTAATACCTATATATAAACTGTACTGATAATACACTCAAATGTATTAAATATATATTTAACTGCATGTACCTAAATATGATTACGTCATACACGTTAAGTTAGCACTATAAACTCTGGTAACTTAACCACACAATATTGCCGTGCGAAGAAAATTACACATAGGAAAGACTGGACACGATGCTAATAAGAATATCATAAGTCCTGCCCATAGATATTATATAGCATTGAGAAATGTGTTGAAATGAGTTGAAAAAGAAAGTTGGCTTAGCTCGTGTATTTTTGCGTGCATTTATTTCATCATAAGGTGAATGTGACGCTAGTCTACACTCTACACCTACAAAAGGCCTATAGAACATGAAATAATATGATCACATCCATAGTAGTAGTAGTGGTAGTTGTATTGTATACGAATTGCTTGTGTTATAAAGTATTTGCAATGAAAATGGCTGCTACGACATGCAGAAGTCGTGTTGTTGGAGTTGGAGGCATTTTGCACAGTACTTATTTCCAATTAGCTTTGCAAGCGTATTGAGTGTTATTATATGAGAATAATAATTGTGTGTGTGTGTGTATGACTATTGTATGAGTGTTAGTATTATTATAAGAAGCGTGTTGTGTGTGAGAACGTGTGAGTCAGTTGATGGGTTAAGGGTTACAGTTGCAGTTTTACTACAAGAAACGTGTCATGTGATGTCAATGTATCTTTATTTTATGCTATGTGTAGTGTATATGAAGTTGAACCAAAAAGCTGAAAGTAAAAGTCACATCAGAAGAACTGGCAATAGTTTCGTCACCTATTTAGCTTTCAATTATATACACAAGGAGATTTCTTGGCTTTGGAGATGTTGCTTTATGTAAAGAGAGTGCTTGTTGGAAATATTCAGAATTGCTCCTTTAGCTCTTATGCTCAGAGCTCTTCTTAACTTTAACCACGCAGCATTATGTCATCTGTCACATTCACATTTGGTTTTTCTAATTATAGACTCTACACACTCAGCGTGTAATCCACTCACTCAGCTATTTGTAAATTCTTACTCACAAAACATTTACATTTCTATATTATCCACACTTAAGCTTTTTCATATGCACCTGATAAATATCTATGTCCTTTTCAGTAAGTAAATTATGTAGAATATTTATCGCTAGTACTTACTAAGTGTAAGAGTCTAATGGAGCTGCTTCCATTTACATTTCAGTGACCAAGAGGTCTAAAATAATGCAGCAGGTGTGTCTGACTCACAGGGAAGGATTAAGTTTTTACATGATTGCTTTGCATGTAGAATTGAGATTCTATAGTACTTTTTATTTTGGACTTTTATTGCATCAGATGACTGTTAGTACATTAGAAACAGTGTGGTTGCAGTAAAGTACTTTTTATTGCAATCAGGTTATCTATAGCTGGCTATGAGCATAAAGAAAAATTATTAGACTCGTGCTTTGGTTGCTAAATTTATATTCATGTGTATAGAAAACTGTAACATGCACTAAAATACTATAACCAACTAAAAATGTTCTCAGTTTCTAACAGTAAAATTGTCATAAATATTATTGTACATACCTATATGATTGTATTATAGCAGTAATCATAAGAAAATTATAATGAATACCTTTTTGTGAATTAGGTATCAAAAACCATAGTTAAATATATGGAAACAAATAAAGATTTCGATGTAAAGATAGAAGTAATATTATTATTACATTACCTACTTTTATCCCAAAACTAAAGCAGTTTTCATTTTGAATACAGCTTTCAAATTTACATTTAATGTAACATTTTCATAATCCCTTACGCAATTTGTTGACTTGACTTTATAGATGGGGGATACCCATGGGAAGCACCTGCAAAAATAGTGTAAAAAAATTACACATTTCTAGACTGTTATTTTTATAGTCTTTTTAATGTAGCGTTAACTCTTTGTATTTTGCATGATGTGTTTTGGAACTGGGTAATCATCACCTTCTAATAAATCTCGCTAGCATAATGAAAACACAAAACTAAAACAAGCAAAGAAGGAGACATGTCTCGTTCGTGTGAAATGCGAAGAAATATTCAAGCTCACAATATAAGTTACAAGTTAGTTTTTAAGAAATTCTTAAACCTATAAATTTTATTGATGCTTTCATCAACCTTCACCACCTGTAAATAACCTGTAATGGCATAATATACGGAATTTGTAAGTAGTGCTTGTTGTAAGAAAACAAACCATATACTTATACATACTAATTCAGCACTAATACTCACTAATTCCATTAAAATAACACAAATGTAAATTTCATTACATATTTAATTTCTCGAATGTGAAAGGGATTTATAAAATAATACCTTGTAAAATGAAATCAATTACCTAAGTATATGTATTAGGGATTGCGTGAAGCATTTATAACTATAACTGATTTAAAATGTCAATTCAAGCTAGTTAAATGTGTAATAATAAATAGGCAAGACGAAAGAAAATGTGAAACGTATAATACGTGATAACAAAATTTCACTCGTACAAATATGTAACATCTTGTATGAAATACTATCTTGGCGAAGATTGACAAAGTATGTGAATGCTTGGATAATTCAATAGCAATAAAATAAATAAACAACCAATGAAATCTATAGGTAGGGGAGACTCACCTCGGTTGGGAAAATGCCTCGGTTGGGAAAAAGCTAATAT
>JABASD010004826.1:0-14203 GCA_019776165.1 Pogonognathellus flavescens | reverse complement strand
TAATTTATTTATCCTTGAATCAGTCAGCTGAGAATTCTATGTAGTGGATAATAACATCTCATTTGAAATGAAATGATCGTCTATTCTCACTATACCACGTTGCATTAAAAAACAACACTAAATAAAATACCTTCACTCGGCTTAATACACAATAATAGATGGTTTAGATATGCAAGAAAGACAGTAACCTGCAATTGTAAAAAGTGTAAGGGCAGTGTGCACTTCACTATGTGATAAAAAGCCATCTATGCTATAAGAATTTTCTACGTGAGCGACAACTCCTTGAGCCGACATGACAACAAGAGCCAACTGGTCTTTACTCTTTTGCTAATATTCAACTCTCACACAATTATACAGATAATTATTGTATAAATAGTTCCCACCAACTTTTTATCGATAGTAATTAGATTAACCTATACTACTCCTACTACTCCTGCTGAAAGACCTCCAGATAGAAATACACTCGGCACACAGATTTCCATTATATAATACAAGATCACCAACCTAATACTTACGAGCCGCTTTCGTCTAAGGTGTGGGAATATTTCCTTTGGAAAAACAAAAGTAATGTAGAAAAAACATTCAAATTGAAGGACTAATTACACTGGTAGGGCATGGCTGAAAAATTGTAAATTTATAAAATGTTAGTTGAAAAAAGTAATATTCATAATTCTTTATGTCATTCTGTTGCAAGTAATGTTGGTGTTGCCAAAGAAGATCCGTGGGTGTTGGTGTTGTAGGTGCAATTTGAGCAGGAGTAAAGAAAAATGCAATAAAAATTTATGCAGCGTATAGCAGAAAATGTGAAAATGTGTAAAAATAAGTGGAACATAAAAAATACGTAGTTTATTTGTAATCGAGGAGACATGGCAAGTAGTGCCAAGGTTACAATTACAATAAAATTGTCTTCGACACTGCAGATAGAAGTTTGCCGTTGAATCGCAGAGTGCAAGTAAAGCAAAGCACGGAAGGGGTTTTTATGATTGCAATATTATTGCTATGTGCACGCGTGTACCTAGCACTACCCTGCCTGTAATATGCTTCAACAATGTAAAATTCAACTTCAACCAAGCCACAAACGAACTAAAACCTTTCATTGATCATTATTGAGGATATAAAGTGATTATGCAAAAGGATATAAATATACCTACCTATTATATAACTTAAGGTAATCTGAGAATTCTTGGGAACCAGTACCAGCATACGACACAAACACACGTCACTACATAAATTCTCCATCCTCACAAAAGATACATAGCTATGGATTATGAAATCTGAACTGGACATGACTTCGAGCCGGATTTACTTGAAATTTATTGAGGCTTATTTCATAAGCTACTAGTAATCTCAATGGTGCAGTATTCAGTGTTGAATCATGTTATGATTCAATTGTCAATTTTAACAACTCCTACATCATAAAATGAATTTTATGTAATACGTGTATAAGTTTTTGTACCTAAATCATAAAATAATATCTTGTATAGCCCAGTAGAGTGTCATGGGTTTTGATTAAATGGAATATTGCATGCAGATAGAGATAGGTAGTGCACGTATGAAATAGGAAATAGCTACGTGCCACAACAGTGCAATACTAAGAGTCTCAGTCAGTATTATAACAAACAGTAATGTTTAGAAGGTACATATATAGATACAAATACGTAGTAGGTATAATATATTAGGTATATAACATGAAGTTCTGTAAAATAAAAGTACCTTAATGTAGTCATGTCAAATAGACAGACAGAGCGGAAAAGATGCAGTGCATATAATGTAATATTATATAAAGACACAACTTGTGCAGCACTTACCTGCGTTTACTCTACTGACATGGTCTAATACTAAATACTAACACCGTGATAATTTAGATTGAGACTTCGAAACGGAGAGTGAGATGAGACTCGTTTTCTTATGCTACGATTATTCTATCTCGTTCTCTTTCATCTTTCATACGCTTACATAATTTGCTTAGCCAGTTACACTCAAGATTGGAATTTCATTGCATTGCCATCATAAACATTTCTGCTTTTTTACAACTGGCCTTTAAGATACTACTCGTACAGCTTGTAATGTATAAAACTGACTAAAAGCATTATCAAATACATTATAAGAGAAGTACTTGGCTGCAACTTGCAACTCAGTTGTCATTTTTATCTCGCTACTTACTGTAATACATTTAGTCTACTATCATATTATCTGTTCTGTAATCCTTCCAATGTCTTCGAATTAAAATCAAATTGGATTTCCTCTACTATTAGGCAGTACATTTCATGCCATAAAATATCCCAAGCCATGAATATAAGTACACAGCCGTATATTTATATTATGATTGTTTGTTTTCTCGTAAAATACATATCCTAATGTATAGAATCAACAAGAACACTAACGTGTTCAGCGACCTTGCGGTTGTGATCTATTTAAGTATTCACGTTGTATTATTACAAGTGCTCAGAATACGCTAAGAGGAAATTTACATCGAGTGCATAAATAATAATAATACCATGCACAATAATGCAACGAAATAAAATTATTCTGGCTTATACATTACAACATTCCTTAAAATAAAAGGTGTGCAGTTTGCGAGGACTTAGTAGGTCCAATGCATCGTGCATCTACTTTTAGACTTTTAATGTAAACGAAATTAAAATCATTGCTGGGTTTGTGCATAAATTACAACAACCATAAAGTTTCGATGTACTTATCTGTAAGAAAAAAGGGCATAAAATAAAGCTATTATTAAAGAATTAGTGTTATATAGAGTTTTTGTCTATTTGCGCATATGAATAGGAAATGCATCGTTGTGTAAGTAATAAGCAATATGTAGGAGTAATGACAGTAATGAGATATTGATTATTCCAATAAGAATAAATTTTCATTCTTGAATAATGAGATAAAATGGCTTTGTGCTTCAAAGCAAAGAATCGTGTAAATGTTTGAACAGAAGCAAAAAGGGGATTTCTATTGATTGAATCAATTTTAATGGAATAATGGAAATCAGGATTTTATGTGCTTTGGCTGAGTGTTAATTTGAGCAAGTCAACCTGAGGTCTGTTCTAAGTGTCAGCAGAAATATCTGGAGCGAGTCGAACGAAAAGGATGCTTCCTTTTCGTGAGTGGTGCACTCTGCTGAGTGGTGCATTTATTGCAGTCTAAAGATCTCTTTCCAATCTATGTTTTAGATTCGTTCAATTCACCCTATGATTTTCAGTAGTGGCAAGATGGGTCTTTCTCAATTTGCTTTGCTGTCACGTGAAAATTCGCCTAGAGAATCGAATAGCATTTTGGCTTAGGAACACACTTCCATAGAAAACATTTGCTGAAACTGCATGATAATGCCCATGGGTTTATATATAACCTCTAATAGTATTACAGTTACCCGTGACAATTCTCCCTCTCTACCCCAATATCTGAGTAAAGAGCTAAAGGAAGAAAAAGCTAATTATGTCACGTAACTTCTATAGACTCAAATAAATCAAAGTCGAACAACTATACAATAGTTCTGCAAACGAATACAAGTGCAAATGTTCTATTACATTTCTATATATGAGATGAGCATCGCAAACTATTCCGTTATGCATACACTTTCATATATTCCATATACAAAATCCAATTCACATGGTAAAACCTGCTTCACGTATAACACCTTGCGCAGTTTAATATTCCGTCCCGCAGCTTTTTAATGTACTGTGCTAATAAATATTGTGAAATCACAGCAAAATACTCCAGTAATAAATTAGTATAAAACTCTTTTCGGTCTCAGTTGCTTAACCTTAATCAGCTTCGCCAAATTATATTCGCTTTCGTATCCATAGCAAACCAACACAGCCAGACCAACGTTACGATCAATCTCCATGTAATCAGTTTCTAAATTATTTCATTTACATCGCTTTGATTTCCCATGGTATGGCTAATCAAAACTGTCAAAACATTATATCTACAGTACGACTATTCATCTAGGTAGTTTAAATCACAACTTGCAAAGTTTTATACGTGTAGCATATTAAGTCTACACAAATAGCTAATTTTCCACAATTAATACTGTGATGAATATTAATATTATAATAATACGACTAGATCAGTCAGACACTTGACCAGGTGTAACAAAGTAGCGAAAGACTGCTGTGTAGATTTTTGTATGTATTTTGCTAGCCTAGATTTCAAGATGGAAGAAGCATCATGCTGTTTCATAGAGGAAGCAAAAGTAGCATGGAATGGTTTTGAAGTTGATGTTATAATATGTGGTAGATCTGACGGACAGACGGACAAATAAAGACACAGACATTATATACAGTAGTTTACGTTATATAATAATGCAACTTTAATATAATACTACTGTATATGAAATAAAATAAAATAAACACTATTTTTTATGCATCTACCACATCCATACACATCAAATAATTTTCTAGCCATTTCACTATACGAGTCTTGCTTCTTTATATTGTGGTAATAAATATGGTGTAGTATCTCTGTTTACGTATTTATTCGAAGTCTTATCCATTCATTTTTATATATAAATTTTTAGTGAACTCACTCTGGTAGAGTTGGTAGTATTAAAGGTACAGTGACGTATAGGCTGAGAAGCACAATAAGTACCAATAATATACCAATACCAACAAAACTGCAACAGCTACAACTTACAACCGCTTTAATGCTCTTTAATTGCATGTAAGCTGTTTTTGAAAACCATTGTTGCACACTTCCATATTATCCACATAGAAGAGTTAAGAGGATAGAGAGCATCAATTATAGTAGCAGAGGTTGAGACGTATAATGCACAGAGATGAGACGAGGACGAGATGGAGAAGTTTTAGTAGGAGCAGTACCTACTGCTAGCAGTACACGTCAGTGTGGATAAGAATATAGCCACAGCTATCCTTATAACGCTTAAATTCTGTTTTGTAGCCAGAGACAAGTGTGTAGACACAAAATTGAATGCAATGTAAACGTTTGAATGAGTTAGAGATTTTTGGGTTGAAAGGAATGTTTTTTATGGCTTTCATTGCATTAAATTCACAATTCGATAGGATGGGCTAAGTCTCCTGTGTGTTCGCTTTCATTCACACCACTTGATTCCAACGTTTTTGCCAGAGACCAATACACACATATTACAATCCAACGCTATACTTAAACTGAACAAAGATGGAAATGTTATATATCCACTGTGATTTGGTTGTCTACGTCTGGTAGCATCTGTACACGAAATTGCAGCATAACATAATGATATTACATATCAGCCTCAACTGCCACTGCTAAACGAAGCAAATGGAGGGGAAGGCACTGAACGGCACCGTTACAGATCGCTACAACAGACCAATATAAAAAACCGTACCCATACACACAAAATTACTCTACTTGGATGCAAATCCCTTAGCAATGCTTATACAACAGAATAAAATCTTTTTCCACTATTCGCATAAAATATGTGAGTAGGTATTCTGATATATCTTTATATGCTTTTCACATTCGATTCGAAATGGTCGTCTATTCATACATTATTTTGCTATAAGAATCCTTATCTCATCATCACTTTCGATTTAGCCAGTTCAGCTAATTTGTTTGAAGTGAGACTGGATTTGATACACATTGGAAGATGACACTTTGTTAAGTCACAACTGAAACTCCTACTCCCAAACGAAACAACAAGTTTTGTGAGAAACATGCATATCCTGCTACTGGGTTTCCACACACATACACAGACAAAATGTAGACAGGTTTGTGCAATGTACTACATAAAAGTCTTCAGTAATACAACATGCACTTTTGTAAGTAGGCATATTTACAATTCTCACAGCAGAGCAAAGCTACTATTATTGTGTTCTTCAACCAATAGCAGTTGCTGTCTTATAAATGTTTTATAATGCTACAGCTACTCGTGCATAAATGCTTTCATTATTTTTTATTTCACACTGGCAAAGACACAAGACAACCACAACAGTCGTTAAGGAAACTCTGCCGATCACAGTCAGAAGCGTCAGGACTGCATAATAAACAAAGATCACCACCAAATACACGAAAACCAATATATGATGCTTTACTTTCATCAGTTTTAGTACAGAATACCGTCTGTTTCATTCGCCATCGTTTTTTATCGCGTTTCTACTAAAATCAGTACAGTGGCTGTAACAGTTCAACGAAGTTAAAGCAAAGACTGTAGAATATGGTGTCCTATTCCACTGTAAAAGATATGCTGTACATAATACCTTGTCTGAAATATCTCCATATTATAGTAAACATGAAAATGTGTACGAATTGTATTAATAAGGATATAGATAGTAGGAATGAGATATTAGTTGTATGAATGGGGAGTGTTGCTGTTGTTTTATTGTGTTTAGTTTGACTGTAATGTTAATGTAGGTGAAGACAGACGAGGGAAGAGATGAATGAAAAGCGTGTAGCGTTAACGTTCAGTTTGAGCTGAACCCAACAGGTTTCCACTCGACCTCAGTCATCTCTCGTATCATCATTTGCTCAGTTCATATCATCGTAACCAACTAAACCAACATAATAATCGTTCTCTGCTTTCTTATCTCATCAACCTTCCTTTCAACTTTTCTCACGACCTCGTGGTCAGATTAGGTCATTTGTTTTAGAAACCTATTGTATACCAATAAGTACATTGAATTAATTTAATTCACAATGCTACCAGTCTCTAATGGTCATTTTGTCTTCTTTGATTTCTAGCCTCCTTTATTACGCATAATTACCTTTTCTTTATCAATGCACAAGGAAATGTAGAATTAATTAAATATGTACACGTAATATTACATTATACAATACACAATCTATAAATAATGCCTATCAATTCTTGATTCTATATATGAGCTATATTATATAACACTTCCATTGTAAATTTTATATAAATAGAATTATGATATGGTTTGTATATAGGTAGGCATTTCTAAAACATCTTGATTTATTTTTAAAGAATGAGTTTATCAATTGTGAATGCCAATCTGCTGCTGGTATTTGTATTTTAAAGTAACCCAACATTTTTTAATTCTGCAAAAGTGGGCAAAATGATGCTATGCCTATATAATAAGAATATGACTTTGGCAGTTCAGTAAGGCTTTTTTATAATTTTTTTAAATAATTATAACATTTTCTATAATAATGTAATTTATAATTTTTTATGCAAAATGACAAGTGTAGGTGATTAATTAACAGAGGTATAAACATGATAGTGACATATCGAAGTTCAACTTGCAAGTAAACAGGAAAAATAGCGTGTATTTCAAGAACAGCAACAACACTATATATTATCTAACATTGTGTAACAATATGTATAACCATTGTTAGTACAAGGTAGTCTTTAGTCTAGTGGTTTATAGCGTTAATTGTGTAAGGTAATTTTTGAATGAACTTCAGGTTATTAATTCTCACTCTATCCTCCATTAATTACTGCTCTGCGATATACAAATACATAATTGCATGTAGATGTTAATTTTTTATTCGTCCTGTTATAGTGCCTTATACTATTCATCCGATGTATATAAATACGTAGTATAAATATATTTTTTAAAAGATGCATAGAACATGTACCTAATGAAAAGGAAACTTTGGTGTGACGAATTTTGCGTCTTTGAAACTTAACTTTCTGTTAAAAACAGCAGAAATGTAATTTCATATTGACATCAATCATTAGTCTCATTAGTTAATCATTATAGCAAAGGGTATTTTTACAAAAAGTAAAAACCTTGTTAGTTCTTGCGCAATAACATGGTTGTTATTATCCTATGGCTAATTTGTTAATTAGTTAAAAACAAAACGTAGGTAGGTAGATACATAATATTTGAAGCAACATAAACATAAAATTATATATTACAGAAGGAGTCTCAAGTCGCCAAAGTTTGAAACTCATTTGCCTAATTACGGTTCCAGAGTCTCAAAACCGCACACCAGGTTGCACAACTTCCGAACTCCGTGTTCAGTTGTGTTGCGGTGGAGGAACAAAACTTTGATGGATTCTATTGAAGGCGAAAGGATGGGATGACAAGAATTCTCACTGTATATCTTGTTGCCCTTCCGTAGATATTTTAACGATGGTTTTATAGTCTACCTTTGGGGTTAAACTTAAACTCGGTGATTTGAGTGAGCAAAAATAATTGGCTGCATTATGTTTATACATTTGGCTGAACTTCATAATAATTAAAGTCTACGGAAAATGAGTACAGAAATAATTATAATGAAATTGCTAAGCGAACCGAGTTATCTTTTATTGAGATGGTTGAAATGGAAACTCAATCTTCTTTCCCAATCCGTCAAAATCTAAATTAGTAGTACACTATTACGCAATGTCTATGTTATTGTAAGTATGACTGGCGGATTGGATATTATGCCATTCTACTCTCACTTTTTGTTCCACTTATACTGTCTGGTGATAGGTATTACGCCTCAGTTTGTTCTTTGTGCTTGCATTTAAGTGAAATTCACCGACTTGTTTTGGAAGAAGTTGAACAAGGTACGAAAGTACTTACAAGTTCAAATAAAACCATGTTAGTCTAATTATAATTTGAGAGCATGAGAATCTCCAATAGCACAAGTACCGTAGGCCGTCACGATTTCACGAGTAGGCCTGACTTCATTATCCTCTTCTTTTCGGGAAAGAATCATCTCCGTCAGGACCACGAAGAACACAATGCACTTCATACTTATTCTATCAAGTATATCATAGGTACAGAGTTACACTATACATGTACTACATAAAGGACTTCTTGACTGTATAAGTCCATTTATCTTTAGGGCTTGTTGTTTGGGAATACTAACTATATATTATATGAGAGATCCATTTGCAATTAAAAGCAGACAACTGTAACATTTACTAAAAACGTGTAAAATGATCATCAGTTTCAACCATTTCTTTTTATCCTTAAAATTTTCCAACGAGGCTTTAAATGTAATGGAAATGATTCATAGAACTTTTGCGTAATAATATATTGATGTTATGTGTACTTCTGACTAATTGTTAAAAACAGCAAGGCACGAGTTCATTAGCAGTTACCTAATTTTTGCATAAAAATATTGTGAGGGTGAGGTAAAGCACTAAATTAAATGCGTTGTCAAAGATCCAATGAGTTATTCACAAAACATATTTTGTAAGTCTTATAATTACGTAGTTTTCTATATACAAGGTCAAATATTAACTGTACTTGTACACTTTTGTTTGTTATTCAAGAACTTTTAGTTTTAATTTCTTACAGTAAAATAATTGACAAAAAGTCTGCACTTGTAGAAATTCTCTTCATAATGTAAATGTACCCTGCTCCTACGCGATAACTCACATTTCGAGTTAATCCTAATAAACAATTGTTGAACACGAAGTAGGAATGCCTAAATTTGAGTGGTCCAATTACAAAGTTTTGAATTAGCTGACTTGAATGTTACAATAATGAACATGATATCATCCTGGGTCAAATTACAGGCGTTGTAGGACAATCTTACTTGTAGCATTGACTTCTGTAATTACTGCATACGACACCAGATGAAAGGAAGTTGAAGTAAATGATATTTGATGATGTGTATAGCTTGTGCTTGCATACACAAATGCATTTTAAATGAAAACTCTGTGGAACGTTTCAACATCAGCATGATGAAGTGGTACCGAAGAGTTATTGTAATCAAAGTAATCTAGTTCTAGAACGAATAGGTAAAGCAATCTACCAGAAAACATTGCCTACTTTAGAAACCACAAGGCACAAGCACAACATTAACTTGAGATTTTATTTGTCTTACATGCAATAGTGCAAAGTCACTGCGTCTGCAAGGTTGATTGAGTTTTAAATCTCATATGTCTACCTGTATAACCTATAACCACGATTCACACACAAACAATAAATGCAAATCGATTTCGCTTTCACAGCTAACCACAGCAATGCAGTGTACTTACTTATACACAGCAGTTGTCCGCAGTCAAGTGAGTTGAGTCAAGTGAGTAAGTAGCAGTTCGTAATATTATAATAACATTATTGTAATAATCCTGATTGTCAAGATATGAACATTATACTCTCCACACTCCCGTCCATAAAGAGCCTACTGGTGTTTGGTTTACTTTTCATAACATGAAATTGTCTTTGTCAGTGTTAACGCAACATTCGTCAGACAAAACAAAACCGTACACACAGCAAGCATGATATTCACAATGTAATGATACTATTTTGCATTTCACCAAGTCAACGATGTAATTAAAGCCAAATGCAACTGCAACCCTTTGCAATTAATTTCACCGACACGACGTGACCTTAAACACAATGTGTCACTTGTCAATATTTTATTAGGAGATACCTCTGCAGCTTTGTAGTCACAGCAGTAGCGCTATATATTTCTCAGTCGGTACTCCCCCCTCTCTCTCTCTACTGATGCTAATAATGAAATCAGCTGAAACAAATGATTACAGTCATTTAACTAATTGTAGATTATGGCTGCAACGTATAACGTGTGTGTGAAATCTGCAATTCCAAACATAAATGACACGGTTGTGTGAACAGTAAAGTACAGGAGGGTTCCATCGTGACTATAAATCAGTCCCGTGCAAATTATATCCAGTAGTAGTGTGTTTTAGTAGGTCTATAATCATGTACCTCTTTAATCTTATATGTATATCGGTACATGGTGTATACATATACGTTCCTATTCCATACAGGAGGAGATACAATGTTGATTACAGAGTTGCATAGTTTAATTCGTTTATAACAAGACATCCAGACATCATACAAGCATCTTTGAAATGATCCCATCGCAAGACAATTAACTAATGGAATCAGAAGTAGCAGTCGCCATTCTAATTGCATCTGCGAAGTCGCTTGCGACAGCGGTTTTTGACAAGTCGCAAGACAACAGACGAATTTAGCGTAAAATGAATCAAGTTGGTTCACAAAGCACACTGCAGTAGATATGTGTAGACGGTCTATGCGTTTTCCCAGTGGTATAATTGTATGGCATATTATAACATGCATTTTATAAGCCACACCACCAAGTTCGGTCATTTGCTATAAGAAGTGTATTATTTAGCCAGTTGTACTTGCACCAAATCCAAATCAGTCCAAACCAATGAATGATATAACAGATTAGGAAAGAAATTACTGGTTGGGAATCATTCATTCAATCAATAGGTCGTCTCGGCTTTCTGTCATGCTTTGCAGATTTCTTTGTTGAAGCTTTGAACTAAAAAAGCAGCAATGTACCCAGTTTTCTGCTCCAACGTCATTATTCATACGTGAGTTGAGAGTTTTGCTTAGAGTACACAGTCCTGAACTAAATTCTCATGTACCTTAAATTGCGATTCACAACTTCAATTTATTTTTCAACAAAATAACAATGTCTAAATTCTTACCTATGAAAATTCTGAATGTGGGTTAAAGAAGATGCATGTTACAATTTCGCCCATGGTGGTGCATCAAATTAATGATACGAACTGTAAATACTCTGCTCTGATCGTGAGATATCAAGTAACATTAATTTGGGCTAAAGGATCAAGTTGCATTATGGCAAAAATTTTAATGTAAACTTATTGAAAATCTATTTTTTTCTAAATTATGGTTTTATTTTAACTTGTAAGACTCCTTCAGATTCTTTCGGCAATGTGGAATGAAAAAAATTCCAAAGAAAAGCATACCTTTATAGGCATGCGATCCTCATTTGTTTTCGTAATTACATTTTCGCGGAGATATTTTATTACAGATACATAATTAAAAAGCAGAAATTTGACCTCTACTATCTAATACATTTTCAGTGTGTTTGCATATTACAGGGAAAACTCATTCATTAGATTCTATTTGAGCTCCCAAGAACATGATACATATGGAGAGAAAAGAGTTTAAATTTAATTAAAAATTTCTACCTAAATACTTATAGAGATTCATTGATATGTGTAAAGAGAGAGAAAATGATGGCGCATGGGATTTTTTAATCAGTTTTATAGCTGATAGTTTTCATAATTATATTACTGGCAATGACTACAGGATTTACTAACTAAATTATTTAGATTAGGACAGATATCTTAAAAGTCTTGCTGGCCTTCGCGTCATGTTATAGAATTAATGCACTGTGGGCTGGCTATATTTTCATGTAAAAATGCAAGATTAATAAGAATCCATTACATTTTAAAACCAAACATCTGCAGTTTTTTTGGTAAGATTATTAAAATCCAAGTTTCTTTAAGTGCATGCATAAGTGTTCGTGAATAACAGAAATTAGTTTTGTATTGCTAATGACATTGAATGAAAAAAATTGTTATGACGTCCAATAATTCAATAAAAACTATTAAATATGAACTTCTATTGCTTGACACAACTTACTCATTATGATTCATTGCGAGTATCTCATTGCGCTTGGATTGTCAATCAACAATCTAGACATTAAATCACACTTACAAATATATTGAATGATTACTGGTGATTGTGACTCGTTAATGGTATGTTACAGAAAATAACGATTCTCGTAACATTTTCCAATGAAGTGTGCAGGGTGTGTTCTAATTTGCTTTGTTTGCTTGTTATCAAAGTGTAAAATGGCTTTGCCATTAAATAATTTATCTTAGACCATTTCAGCACCCATCTTCAATAACAAATGTTGAAATAGGGAAGGGATGCTTGATGCCTTAAATCTGTTGTTAGAGCCAATAGAAAGGAATACTTTAGTGTGACTATTACTTCATCGGAAACTTCATGATTTGAATACAAATCTGCTGGGAGTACTGTGCAAGAAACTCTAACACAATTAAAATTTAAAGTGTAGAAGTTGTACTGAAAGTAAATTTAACTTTAAATCAGCATTTTATTTCTCAATACATCATGCAGTGCAATTGTAGACTTTTGCTCATTCTCAGTAGTAAACGTAGATAAATATTTTAGTGTCGTTTCATAAATATACTGAAGATTTAGCAGGGGTATTTGCTTTAAGGTTTATGATACTAACGTGAACTATAATATTTGCCGAATGAGAAATATTTTTATAAACTTGCTTCGTTTACTAATAACGTTCAACAAGTTTGTACCAAATAAAAATATAACACTCGCCTTGATTGGAGAAAATGACTTACAGAACAATTTAAGAGTCATTTAAAATTATTGCTGTGCTAGTGTATCGCAAAATTATTGTTTTTGTGTTAACGATTATTAACAAGATAGTAGTAGGGTATGTAGGAAAACTCTATCTACTATGTTATGGGCATGTGTTTGTCTGTCCGTCTGTTTACATGATAATTCATTCCAACTTGGTACACGTGTATGCTATGGAGATTATGGGTGAGGTTACATTCGACGATTCCAACAAGGAAAAAAAATGTGAAAATAAAATATTGTTATTTTGTAACAGTGTTTCTTAACTTTGTTATAATATTTGCAATATTACGAAACTACGTCGGTTATTTACACCCGGTTTTGATCCGTTTATAACAATTTTGCTCATTCTATTTGTACTTTACATTTTACAGTGTTCACACCAGTAGCAGCAGTGCAACTTGTTCATTCCGCCCCATCAGTTTCCATACATGTTTCGCAGTGAGTCGTTATCCCCGAATAACAACTACTAACCTTCCCTCTCGATAGCTCAGTCCTCTACAACCAAACAACTTAAACACTTCTCGAAGAACCAGTCGCTTTAACGTGCGACAACGTATTACTATCAGTTCTTTCTACAATGTCCCAATTATTTTACTCACACTTTCAAATGACGTAACTTTCGATATTATTTCCAATGAACAATTTTATAATCTCACTTTTTCTAATTAAGTACTTAAACTATGTACGAAAAATAATATAATAGTATTTATGGATTTGCTTCCGTCGTGCACTGCAACTTTTTATGTAATTCAATTCCGTACGAAAATTAATATAATATTAATTACGGATTTACTTCAGTCTTCACTGGGACTAATTCTGTACTCCAATTATGTACGTAAATTAATATAATATTAATTATGGATTTATGTGGGCCTGCACTGCAACTCAATTATTCACTCAAATTCTGTACATAAATTAAGGATGAGTTTTGAACTTCGTAATAGCTGGGATTTCCTACTCAGTTAGCTCAGCCATAAGTCATTTAAAAATGCATGAAAATTGAAGTAATTGGTATATTTTGAAACCTTAGGTATTAATCTAGGCATCAACATCCTAACATTTGCAAATTTTGATTCTGGAACAATGTTGGAAGGTATTTACGAAAAAAAATCGAAATATTTTGGCGCGAAATGGGAAATGCGAGTTTG
>JABASD010004825.1:0-14203 GCA_019776165.1 Pogonognathellus flavescens | reverse complement strand
TTGTGACCTAAATATAATATACGTGAAGTTTGGTCGATTTGTGTTCATGCGTTCGTGAGTTTTAGCGGTCACAGACAGACGGACGGACGGACAGACGTATACACCATTCTTATAAAGTAGCTTACGCTACTTAATAAATAGCCATTAGGGAAAAATGGAAATACTTTAAACGAAAAATTGCTTTTCACATTTATGAAACTGTCAATAGATAAAACTATTTTCCAAACGAAGAAATTAATGCTAAAGTTGGTAAGCACCAAACTTTACTTTTAGTTACGCCAAATAATATTACGCCTTGAATTGGTATGAGAACAAGTGTTTCTGAGAAATTCAAAATAAGAGAATAAATGATTTATATTTTTCTTTTTTTAAAAATTTACTCAAGTTTTTCCTTGAGTAAATTTATAGTTAAACATAATATAACATTTTATTACATAAATTGAAGTCAGTTAACAAATAATGAACTTGGGAAAATTTGACGCATTGTTTAATTTGAAAATTGCTAGAAATATAATTTTTGTAACAAAGTTTTAACATCCTCTAACGATAAATATACATTCTTAAGCTTTGTTTCTAAACAATATTGGCAGTAGCAATAAAACAATGGTTACAAGTTCTAGGATTATTTTGCAATCCATACTTTTAGATTATTGATATATTATAGGACCTTTGTAAGGTGCAGTTGTAGGTTCATTAACAATAATAAATAAATTATGACTTTATAATTGACTCCTTCATCTTTGTTGGCTTTTCATTTTATTTAATGTTTATATCGGCAAGTCTTTTTGTATACAGTATAATTGACAAATATGGTGGTAATACATTTAATATTGCGGAAAATCATATCAAGTACATTGCAATGTCATTTCTTGCCAAAGTTGTTGATTTTAGATAACATTTTGTCTGCTTATGCAATTCAAACCATTGGTAAATCCCGGTATTTACAGTAAGCGAGACCGTACTTAGAGACGAGTCGAGTCGGGCCCACCGTTAAATTACAAAAAAGGTTAGGTATTATTTCAGCAACACCCTTGAATAGACGCTTTTGTGCTTTCGTGCTCACTCCGATTTGTCCACCTCTCTTTATATCAAAATCCTAGTTACGCCCTTGAACGTGAGTATAAAATGAAGCTGAGTTAAAAAATTATGATTATTACTTTTTTTAATGTACTAAACCACATTATGCAATCCACTCAAATGTTGCCATCGCTCCACATTTAAAAGATTAATTACAAGTGTGTAAGTACTTTACTTCAAATTGAAACCCACTTAATATCGGTTAAAATTAGGTCATCAGCATTGGCCGGTAAACATAGTCTTCTCATAGATTGAATTAAAAATGGTTCTAAAATATTGAGTTTTCATAATTTATTAGTGTTATTTGAATGTCTTTATTAATTGTTTTCCACATTATTATTCATTAGAAGTCACACATGATAAATACACAATATAGGTTTAGATTCGCCATGGAACAGGAATTATCAGGTAACAAAAAATAATTCATTGCCCATTCAATTAAGGGGATGGCAGTCATTAAATCTAGAAGAGGTTTCTATCAAAAAATGTGCCCAAGATGTCAATAACTTCGTTAACTCTGAGTTGGATCAAAGGATCACTAAAATTCCCCCCGAATCCAGCAAAAGCATGAGCCATATCATCAAAGCGACGATGTCCACTGTTGGAGCCGAACTTCCTTTGCAGCACCATGTAAAAAGGAAGCTAATCACACAATTGATATCATTAAAAAAATTCAGGTCGATTAATTTTTTTAATCTAATATGACCAGGAACACACAAATTAAATATTGCTTCACCAAAACAGGAAACATTTGTTTAAAACTAAATTGCACATACCATATTAATCTCATTCCTAGAAGGCATAAGATACATCGGAACTTGCACACGTTCAGCTTCCTCATTATACACATACGTTGGATGTACTATTGCAGCCGCCTTTATTTGGTCAGGTATATACATCGCTGCATGTGTTGAAACTGTTTTGCAACAAAATCACTTGACTATTACACTTATTAAATTAAATTTATATAATTGCGTTTAAAAAAATTCTACGTACAGTAACCTCCCCAACAGAACCCAAAAACTCCAAAGTTTGTGACATTCTCGGTGGTGCGGTAATGATTTATTACCGCTAGTAGATCAGTTTGCACAGTATTATTCCAGTTTGCATACAAATCAAACCAAATGTCTCCCTCAGCCGGGCTACATAAATTTACAATATTTTTAAATATTTTTAATATTAATAAATCAAATAAATATTTTCCTGGTTTTATCAAAAAAGTATTTAATTATTTCAATGACTTACTCCTCTGGAGGCCATGTATCTTCGTTCCACTCATGTCCACGAAAGAAATCTGGAATCACGATTTTGAAGCCAAATCCATCAGCCAATTTGTCAGCGACCTGTTTCAAATTGTCACGAAGACCCATGGCGTCGTAGCCCAAAATCAAGACTCTGTTAGGGGTTTTGTCAATCGTTTCGTAAATGGTCATGTTATTTAAAACATATGTGGTTCCCGTGGCTGTGTAATTGCCTTCTATAGGCCGCGCTACATGATACGGTCTTTGGAATGAAGAAGAATCCAACACTAAATTAGACCTTGCTGGAGAAATGGAAAATGCAGAAAGGATTGCAACAATCGTGAAAGTAAATAAAATATTCATCGTTGCACTTAAAAATGTTTTGAGAATAAATGTTATGAATGGTGTTTCCTCCAGGAACGAATGCTGCACATTAAAAGTGTTAATTTTAAATTATGTGATTTATCACATATATTTCGTTATATAACAGTAGTTACAAATACAAAATTTATCAATATCCATTAATTCTAATCTAAGTACCGACCTGTGCGTATTTGCTTCATTACCTAGCAGGCTTGAGTTTAAAAAAACTGTGACAGAAATGTCAAATTGTCAACCCAGATACGAAATATCGCTCTGATTACTCCCACACTTCAAGAACTCCCATAAATTAAAATTCTTTATACGGCTTTGTGTAGGCGCATATAATATTAATATGCAATATATGAATAACATGTATAAATAACTTATGAATAGTAATTAAAGTTAACTAGATAATGATTATTCTCTACTAATGTACTTATGAGTTAAAAATTCGGCACCGTTTACCTCTGTCCGTATATCGCAGATTCTGCTTCTGCCTTTAGTTTTGCTTGTCCAAAACGTACATATTTCAAATCTTTTTGATTTATTTAGTAGTGAAAGTAGAACTTTTTTTCTAATCGAATGTTATGACTTTCACTTACAAGGTATTTTGGGTAATAAAATTATTAAATTATTTAACAAACAGTTTTAGTTTCTGTTCGAAGTATTAACGAGACTCCAATTCTCTATTTGCGTAATTTACAAATTATTTTGTTACATGTAGAATTAATATAATTGACTAATTCAATAAATTGTTATTTTTATTACTTTTAAACGGTTAAAATATATTAACAGGCATAGTCGTACTGACCGTATAGAATGAACTTAAAGAAACATGCGCCTGATAAAATTTGCATGTTTTCACATTATAATTTATGTGTATGCAGTTACAATTTTCCACGTTATTCGTAGTGATATGAATTAAAATACACATTTTTTATTACATCTTTTTGCTAGTCCACAATTTTTTATCAAATAAATTAGAAAGGAAAAAACCAAGGTATTTCCCTTTTCACGTGTTTACAATGAATGCATCTACACAAGGTTTTTATCAAAAAAGTTGCCCATGATGTCAATAACTTCGTTAACTCTGAGTTGGATCAATGGATCACTGAAATTCCCTCCGAATCCTGCAAACGCGTGAGCCATGTCATCAAAGCGACGATGTCCACTATTGGATCCAAATTTTCTTTGCAGCACCATATAAAAAGGAAGCTGCGCACACAATTGACATCATTACTAATTTTTAAGTCAATTGATATTTTTTAATAGAACATGACCAGGATCACACATATTAGATATTGCTCTTTGATTATAATGTCAAAAACTGCCATCGCATTTGTGTTAGCAATTTAAATAAAAGTTAAAAAATTGTTTAAATCCCACAGGGCAAAACATTTGATTTTGTGTCACCAAAATTGCAAATTTATTTGCACATACCATGTTTGGCTCAGTCCTAGAAGGTAAAAGATACATCGGCACTTGTACATGTTCAGCTTCCTCATTCAACACCAAGGTTGGATGCACTATTGCAGCGGCCTTGATTTGTTCAGGTATATACATGGCTGCATGCGTTGAAACTATTTAAAACATATAAAATCATTTTCTATCACAATGTCGCACTAATTTTTATACATTTAAAATATGAAAATACATATAATTACTCCATACAGTAGCCTCCCCAGCAGATCCCGAAAACTCCAAAGTTTGTTACATTTTCGGTAGTACGGTAATGATTAATTACATCCAGAGCGTCAGTTTGCACTGTTCTATTCCAGTTTGCATACAAATCCCACCAAATATCCTCCTCTTCCTGACTGCATAAATAATATGCAGTATGTTTCAATATTTCTAATAGTATAATTCTGTATCCATTTTTCCGCTTTTATCAAAAAAATAAATGTCTTACCTATCTGGAGGCCATGTATTTTCGTTCCACTCATGTCCACGGAAGAAATCGGGAATAACTATTTTAAAGCCGAATCCTTCAGCCAGTTTGTCGGCGACCTGTTTTAAGTTATCACGAAGACCCATGGCATCGTAACCCAAAATTAAGACTCTATTAGGAGTTTTATCAATTGTTTCGTAAATGTTCATGTTATTTAAAACATATGTGGTTCCTGTGGCTGTGTAGTTGCCTTCTATTGGTCGTGCTACATGATACGGTCTTTGGAAGGAAGAAGAACCTAACAATGAATTAGACCCTGTCGAAGAGATGGCAAAAGCAGACAGTAATGCAACAATCGTGAAATTAAATAAAATATTCATTGTTGCACTTAAAAAGTTTTGAGAATAAATGTTACGAATGGTGTTTCCTTCAGGAAAGAATATTGTACATTTAAAGTTGGTAAATTTAATGTCATGAGTTAACTTACAGTGTTAGTTATTATGTTATATAATGTGAAATAAAAAGGTAAACTTTATCGATATCTATTAATTCTAAGTACGGACAGGAACGTATTTACCAATAGACCTAAAAGGCTTGTAACCCCAATATTCATGCAGAATCGATCAATTTACGACACTTTTGGACGTAAAGGAGGAAATTAGCTCTTTTTTGCGCTGCAAGATTCCCCGCAAACTTCAACAATATCAAATCCTGGTTATGCTTTTGAGTAGACACAGATAATAATATTATTCAATGCTAGATAAAGTGAGTGTTAATTAGATAATGGTTATCATCTCAATATGCACGTCAAAAACAACCTTCAAACATTACAGCCACGCCATAAGCTACTCTTTGAATATCAAATAATATTGCGTTATTAAGAACGCCGTAAACCATTTCATAACCTAACCCTTGTATAATGCCCCAGAGTTAGGATTTTCAATCATTGCAATATTATGTTAAAAATGGCTTACTTAGTTTTACATAACGATACACATTTATCTTTCAATGCGGATTATTATTAACTCTTTTAAAAACAGTTACAGTAGGTCGAAACTCAAGTGACAAGTAATATATATCGAGATTCTCCCTGATTGATTGAGATATTGCGATTAAAATTGCAAGTGGTTTAATAAACGGCGTTTTCATCAATTCATTAATCATTAGTACAAAGTCAAATGAACTTTCTTTATTTTGACATATTGCAAATAAATATTTTCATACCATACCTCTATCTAAAACATGTTTTGACAATTAAGATAATTGCATATTATATAAATCACATTTTTTTAACTTTATATAGTTAAAATTGTAGCTTAATTTATTTCATAGTTTTAAATTGCATTTAGTGTCTACTGCTGAATATACCAAAAACATTAAGTTCGTAACTTATTAACTATATTTAGTTTTAATGTCTATTAAAAAGTTTGAGGAAGACAAGCATTGAAAATGTTCTATTTTGGAAATATTGGTTGCAAGTTACCCGCTTTCCCACTTAAAAGTAATTTTAAACTCAATAATACTGTTCAATTGGACCTGAAAAACTTGTGGTTGCAAACTTGTCCTCCCATCAATGAAAATCTCGCAACAGTAAGTACGCAATAATTTAATAAAAAAATTATATATCATAACTGCCTTTAACTCGCGGTCTACAATTCGTGCAGTGTATAATGCGCATTGTCTTTACCAAATAATGGTGGTACTTTTTCTTGAATTGTTTAGAAAATGCACAATAAAACATCCAATTTGTAGAACAACATATTCCTACTAAAATATGAATGTACAAAAAATTCATACTAAAGGATTGATTTGCAATTGTAAAATATATTAATGCATAACCAATTCGTGGACAAGTGTGGAACAAGAAAAATGAAATCCCAACTGCTTGGATGATTTTAGAATTGATTATACAGTGTTGCGCGTCTATTGTGATAAATGCTCGAACCACCATAGCCTTTTCCATCTAAAAGAAAATAACACAATTAATATCACAATTTCATGCCATTGAGTTGCATTAAATTTTTCGCTTGCGAATAACTTACTTCTTTAATCATTAAACTATTGATTAAAATGACAGTGATTCCGGTTAAGATTTCTAGTAGATATTTTGCAATCCACAAGAGCAATATTATTTTCAGTATTTGGTGCTGTAGTGATGATCCCATAGCGAGAAAATACCAAAAAGGTAAATTCAGGGTTATTGACAAAGAAATTGGTAAACAAATTGCTGCACGAATTTTTGACGAGGTCCACCAATGACAATGCACGAACGGTTTTCGAACAGCTACATACCTAACAAATAACGTTATATTGAAAATGTTTTCTGTACAGTGAAGTTTCAGAAAAAAATTAAAAAAATTAGAGCAAATATAACAGCAAAAATTACAAAAAGTCACCAATTTTTACCTTTCAACTGTTAAAATGACTGTGAACCACGTTGACCCGACTTCTCCTATGATAAAAAAGCAATTATGTAGTGCGTACATTTTATTGTCGGGTTAATGAAATTGGTTAATTTTTTTCAATGTAAGAATTTAAAATTGGTTTTACCAAAGCTCAAAATTACTTTAATCCAGTCTTTAAGTTGTTCTGTGTTTGAGAAAATGTGAATTAGAATTAGACTGCTGCAAAAAATGGTGTCCATTATTGTCAGTCCACTTAAGAATGTTTTAAATGCTTTCGGCATTTTTATTTGGAATATAATTTTCAATGTTAATAAATTAAAAAGTAAACCAAATGATCCTAGGGCACTCATAATTATATAATAATACTCTGGAGCTTTGAACTGCACTACTGCTCTGTTGTACAACTGACCACTTGTTTCGTTGCATTCTGTTGTTTCGTATTGTACTGTGGAAATGTTGTCGTTTGAGGTAAAATGAAAAATGAATGGCCACTCTCTGTCACTGTTGTTAAATTCCATTTCCAAACGATGTTTTTAAATGCAAGAAATAGAATATTTAAACTTTTAAGGAACACGTTTTCACATTTTGTTGTAATATTAAATTAAACTACCTACCTAACTGATATATCCTAACATTGAACGGCAGTCTTTTGTGATGGTTATAAATTATTTCAACTCCACTTTAACTTTTAGAGGTAGCAGTATAAAAAAGCTTGATAACCTTGACAATATTAAATTCAGCATTTCCTTTCAAGCCTAGCTGTCAGTGTAAGTATAGCTTACACTTCGAGTTTTTACTAAAGCGCAGATCAAGGTCTTTAATAATCTTGGTAAACTTGAATTACATGTGTAGATAGATATTGCTATGTTTATGTGTGCGACTACATAATTACACTTCTTTTTCATTATTATTACGCATTGCATGTTTGATGTTTGTGTAATATTTGGAGCCAAAAATTATAAATAATACGATAAACTCCATGTAGTAATAGAGAGTGTTTACAGTAATAGCTTAATGCACGGCCAAGTAAGTACAGGCTATCATCCGTACAATGTGTATAAAGTAATAAAAATTGTCTAGCCTAAAATGATATAGTTTTATTTAACACATAGCCATTATCATTGTATGCTCCATTTTAGTGCCAAACAAATACACGTAATTTCATTATATGTAGTCTCATTTGAAAAAAAGGAAGGCAATAATTAGCTGTATCATAACCTTGGGATACAATTAATATGCAATTATGATAAATTAGCGAACAACTTTGTGACTCACAGTATCAATCCATTAGCATCATTTATTTAACCAATTAACCTGCCACAGACTGAAGTATAAACTATGCCTTGTTAGACTGAAGTAACTACTTTTGTAATTCTACTAAAATTACTAAAGACTACATTTATAGAACAATTGGAACCACAAACATATGTGGGCCTACGCTTATTAAGTTAGAATGAAAATTGTCCTTCAGACTTTGTATTTAAAAAAATTAAAAGAACACTAACATACTTCAAATAAAATGTAGCGCGATAGTTTTGTGATAAACCCAAAAATTTCCACGGCATTTTTTATATACCAGTTATTAGTGGATAGATAAATTAATTTACTTGACAATAAAATAAAAAGCTGCAAATGTACTTATACTGCAGGCTATCGCGGGTAAAATATTGTTGCAACAAGGAATAATTGTGTTTTCAAGTGTTTTAAATGTGTGTATGTTATACCGTAAATAGATAAAATCATTTCCTTATCCTAGGTAGATTTTTATAAATCTTAATAATTGCTATTTTCAATGAACACCGTTCATTGATGTTGAGTTAAGTTGTGTCCCTTGCGATTAATTTTTTTAATTTTTTATTTACTCCGAACAAATTGGGTAACGAAATAATGACATCAAATTCCTTGACATTTGATTTTGAAGTAGTAAAGACAACAACGAAGATCCAATGGTATACTACTAAAAAACACTTTACACTGTAAATTATTATTACGTACTTATAAATAATCACCTTAAAGTGGATTAACCCGAGATCCAATTATATAAATTACCGTAATTATTAAAGAATTACCCATAGAAAGGCATAACATAACATTAACTTTAGGTGGGCCAAGCTTCTCCAAAGGTTGCTTCGCAGAATATAGGTTTAGATGCCACATTAAGTTGTAATGAATTAATCACTTGGACCACAGATAAGTTTTCATATAAAGGTTCTGTTATAACTTCGTTGCGATTTTTTCGGTTGTTTTCATTTAAATATAAAGGTTTTCAGATTTAGTTTTATTTCATTATGTACAAAATATATTTTACAATTCGTCGAAACCGATTTTCGTTTTTCAAATACAGCTATAAAACTGAATTCGCTTTTCTAATTTATGATCATAGCATCATCATAAATCCGATGTCGGCTGGACGTCCGTCCTTGTTCCGTGAAGAACCATTTTCACGACCAACAGCTGTCCGATTTAGACTCTAATTGGAAAAAATAAATCCACTTATATCTAATAAACTTGTTCTCAAATATTTTATCATGCATATTTGTAGGTTTTTGTTGCATGTGTTTTGCACAATTTTTTAACCGCATGTTTACAATGTTTTTATTAAAATACAACAATAATTAAAATGATTTCTTTTTATTTTAGTGTAGTACCGTTTTAGGGGTAATGGCACTGTCCGACTTCACTACGGGATTACTTGACACTGCAGGCTTGGCATGTACCGTTATAAGAATGCATAATGTAGAAATATACAATGCCCTAAAAATGAACCACATGCTGTCGACGAAGACAGTTGAAACTTCGTTCTTTCGACTTCAACGTTTTATAAAACTTATCTAGAGCAATGAACCAGGAAAGTAATATGACAAGGAAACGAAATACAGACCTACATTTATTTAATGATGGGCAATATTTAGCACAATGCACAGGACACAATCGTTAATAGAAGTCAGCCATACATATACACGATACGATTGTAATTTTAACATTTAATGGACAACTATACACAGACACACATTTTAACGAAGAAAGGTGAAGTCCATTGTTATTTTTTTTAATTAGTTCTGATTTAACAATAAGTTCTGGTTGCAGCAAAACAATTGTGGGTTGAAATAAACGTTTTGTTGATTCCACTCGACTCATAAGCATATTTTGTCAACATTTTCTCCAGTTTGAGCATGAATATTAATTAATACTATAAATATCTTTTTCAATATTGAAAAAATAAAATAATGATATATGGGTTTCATACATGACGATTCTTTGATGTACAGTTTTGAATTTTGTATATTAAAAATATTTAATTATTTTTTCAACCCTTCACACCCACAGCCAGATCCTGGGTTCGCACTCCATGGAAACGTATAATTACTATTATAACGAAATTACTATAGACAAATTTGCAATCTGTTACCCGGGTTTTAATTAGTTTAAATCTGCATGAAGGATAATTTTAATAACTTTCGGTTCGGCCCACGGTTTCAAATATTACGGTAACACAAAGAAAATTATAACATGGTTTTGTTTTATTTATAGTTACATTTATATTGAATGTAAAACGTTAAGAATATTTCCATTGATGTGTCGATTAATGATATCTACCAACGATATTTACCACCGGGTTTTCTTTTGCGGTATAACACTTTGGCAGATTTTTCGAATTTTTGTTTCTCTCCTGGAGCAGCCGCACCGTCCGCTGCTTCACTTTCTATATTATGATCAGGATTCAGTTCAGAATTGTCAACATGCTCCTTTTCATCCTAAAATGACGAAATATGTATTTCTATATCATATTTGGTTTTATATTGGTATCAATTTTATTTAAATTGTTTTAAGTTAATGTTTTGACTTTGAAGTACCAAACGTATTTACTAAACAACAATTCTTAGTTTTTACGATTTTATTGAATGCAGTATTCATTAAGCTATGTGAATTTAGCGAGATCGTAATTCAAAATTAAACATATTATTTAAACGTATACCTGTATCTCTCGCCTAAACACCCTTGATCGTATTACTTGACGTTTAAAACCTTCAGAGGCGTAAAGATTCGCTGCATCTCCAAAAACAAAGTCTACGGTCGTTAAGACGCAAAACATAACTATGAAAGTCATCTTTATAACATACCACATGTCTACTTTCTGGAATAGGTTCTTGAGTAAACTAGAAAAAAATGGAAATACTGATTTGGCTGTGAATGAAATTAACTCAACAGCTCCAACTTGATTTTAGTTCGTTCACAATTAAAGTAGAACAATCAACCCAACTACAACCAGGAAATGAAAATGTGAACTAATATTTACACTTGTATGCAGTATGTAACCGTTGTAACCTCAATTGTTGCAATTATAATACACAATCAGTTCAATTGACAATCGTAATGAAAATGCATAGCTAAATGCCAAGGGCGTACCTAGGATTTTTATTTGGAGGGATACAAATAATTTAATGCTAAAGGGCCTCATATTTGATCGTGACGCAAAAAATTAGAGCAAATTTAGGGTATAATAGTACAAAAATATACAAATCTGGCGATTGTTTGCTATTTTTTCCTTTTCACAGCATTTCACGGGGTAAGGGGGCACGTGCCCACAGTGTCCTCCTCTCGGTACGTCCTTGCATAACGCTGTACATTTGTTGATGTTGAATAATACATGTAAACATCATAATTTATTATCGCTTACAAAAAATTGAGATTTAAAAAAATCCAGAACTGGATCAAAATAAATTAAAGTTGTTTTTTTACTTCGTACTTAAACGTTGCATTGAAAAGTTTACGTCTGCTAAAAGGTGTCTCAGAGATTAATATTATTGCTAAAAACTACTACGTGGAAAATCTGATGCACACTATAAGTAGCTTTTCCTCAAACGATGTTTTTATACCATGCGGCTTAAACGCTAGATTCTGGGTTAACCATTGATTGAAGCGAATGTTTATTATAACAACAATACTATGTGCATATGAATATGCTTATAGATTTGGTAATTAGGTAACACAAACTCGTTAAACATATTTGAAGATTTTAGGCCATTTTAATATTGAAGTTGCAATATTGTACAAGGGTTTCAATATGCATAACAAAAAAATTTGTACAATAATTGCTCTAGCTATGGTTTCAAATATATACAACAGTAAAACAAATAAATTGATAATATTGTTTCGCGGTACTTATAAAATTACTTATACATTGAATTGAATGTGTTAAGAATGTTTCCGTTGCTTTGTAGGTCCATTAATGATAACTGTTCCTGCCACCTTTTTACTGTGATACAACTTTTTGGCAGGTTTTTCGAATTTTGGTTTCTCTACTGGAGCAGCAGCAACGTCCTTTGCTAATTTCTGTTTATCTGCTGGAGCAGCAGCAGCGTCATTTGCTATTTCTTGTTTCTCTATTGGAGCAGATGCAGCTTCCTTTGCTAAGTGTTCCTGCAATGCAAAAGATTATTATTATTGAAGTCCCAGATTTCATCATAATAAGGATCCGCCTGATTACGTTCCCATTCTTCCTAAAGTTATAATATTTGTTATTATTATAACGTTTTATTTTATAATTAATCCTTTTTATTGAACTTGATAAGTGTAATATTGCAGTTTTATTTCGCAGGTTGCGTCAAATAACAATGCATATAAATATACACAATAACTAATATCCTAAATCCAAAAATCTTCATTTAGATCCACTCCTAATTACATTTAATTTTAATTTCTAATAAAATCTAATTGCGAAATTTCACCACGTATTTTTTATTTGTATTTTAGTTATCTGAATTCTGCTTTGTTCTTAAGAAATACCATTTGCGAATTATTGTTATATCAGTCCGGTCATGTGTATAGTAGTTTTTAAAATTACCTTTAGGCCACATTTCAAATGATATCTTTAATGGTAGTTGCACTTGTCCCTCAGTTTTGGGGGGTAGCATGATTTGTTTTGCATGTTGAATTTTCGTTATTTTCAGATATTTGAGTTCATCAGCAGTAGCTTCTTTGTCATTTCTGAATAAGAAGATGTAACTTTTTTTTATTTAGATATTCTATTGTGTTTTGGTCACAGTTTTCAGATTGTAACTGGCAGATTCAAGAAACCGTGCTACCAGCCTATACAGCACCGATAGTGATGACGATAATTTACATTGTTGCCGGATTTGGTACCTGTGTCACACTACTTTTCGATTTTCGAATTTTATTGTTGCTTCGATTTTTATTTAACATTTTCCAGGTGTATTAAGAAGTTTCTGTACTACATTGTCAAATGATTCAGATAAATCTTTCATCGTTGATATTTGTTCTAATGTATTAGCACCCGCTTTGATTTACAATTGAATGAATTAAGACTAGCAGCTTCAATCGTAGGATGTCAATTTTGGAAATGTAAATTTTTGGCAGTGCTTGGTGTTTAGGTGTCGAAATTAGGAGATTTACATATTGCCTTTATATTTCTTCAGTTTTTGGATGTTGGTAAACAATGAAGTGGGCGAGGATTTGTTTAACTTGGTCAACCCTTTGGCCGTCGGGTAAAGGTTGACGAATTTTTTGCTAAACTATACATAGCTTGAGCCAAATGTTGTAATTCGTCAGACGTGCAGAAATTTGCTATTATTTTAACTGTATTCATTGCTGCCACACCACACAAACTAATTTTTGACTTTGAAATGCCAAGCACGTTTACAGGATTTAATAATTTTTAATTTGTACGATTTTAATGGAGGAAGTATTCATTGTAATTTGACTATAACGAGTTCGTAATTCGAAATTTTACAAATAGTTATGTTTCAATATTAAATAAATTTTTTACCTGCAGCTGTCGTTGTAACTCTACATGATCAAAAGCTTCATCTTGATCATCACCAAAGTCAGCCATGGTCGTTAAAATGCAAAACATAACTAGAAAAGTTGTCTTTCCAATACACCGCATTATGGTTTCACTTTTAGGAATCCGTTTTGGAGTAAATTGGAAAAAAATATCTAAACAATGATTATAATGTGAATTAAATTTTCTCGACTGCTTCAACTTGGTTTTACTGTGACTACAATTTAAGTCGACCGATGAACCTTAATAAAACCAGGAAATCAAAATGTGAACCAGTTTTTTAACTTGGAAATAGAAAGTAACCCCAATTGTTTCTATTACAATAAAGAATCGGTTACATTGACTGATTACGTATTGTAAACAGGCGCGTAACTAGGATTGCCATTTCGTAGGGTCACAAAAGATTTGGGGGGGGGGGGGGGGGGGG
>JABASD010004824.1:0-14206 GCA_019776165.1 Pogonognathellus flavescens | reverse complement strand
TGTGAGTTCACTCTGTAGATTTGTGTGCGAACAGACAAGAAATGGAAACGCATAAAGACCTCTCACGTTGGGTCTTAACAAGCTGACATGATTGGGTGCTGGAGTTAAGGAAGCACTTGATTGAAAGTATCGCCAATCGTCATGTGCCAATCCTCTGCTTTGTCTGTGCTCTCTCACTTTAACACAGCTAAACTAAGAACTGCGCATCACTACATTAATACACATCCCAGTCCAGTGCCATCTGTCCGTCTCCTAATCCAGTACTTTCTTATGTCTACTTACAGCAGTTTGTTCATAATATTATCATTTTAAGCAGCGTTGCAGTTGCACAATGTGCAAAACATTCTCTCCCACGACAATAACAATTATTATTACATTACCTCTTCCATTCAAGGCTCTGTCTTTAATTCAACGGTAGCTGTCATCCTTCATTCTTTGAAATATTGGAAAATTTGATCATATTTATTGACTGTATTGTTTGGAAAAGCCCTCACGAAAGCCGAACAAGGATAAGAGTTTAGAGGAAGCACAGACAGTAGACAGCGCAACGGGAGGGCGACTTAGACTTGTTAGGACTGCAAACGTTGTGACTGGCGAGTGACATGCGAATATTGATGAAGTGATTAATGACAAAATGACATCCTCGCCCTTTGCTTTGGCAGAATGAACATCCCCGCCACATTCCACCTTCCTTTCAATCTTTGGCTTATGCCATACCCCAGAGTCAACCTTTGCAGTTTCATCTGTCACAAGGCACAACTCAAAACAATTCTTTATCTTAGCAATGTCCATCTTATCTTTTCTATTTCCTATACGATGCTCACATCGGTTCGATTAGGTGTAGGCTTTAAGACCAGAGTTGAAGAGACACAATGTGAACGTGGCTTTATTCTGCCGCAGCAATGAACTTGAATTCGCTGGAGTCATTAATTGCATTTGTATTCGAAACCAGTCACAGTTTATTTCAATACGAAATATGCAACAGTGCTAAATGCAATGGAGAGTCATGCAAGAAGAGTTCAAATGATCCGTTGTACAAGTTGCTATAAATAATATGTGACTTAAGCGTACTACGCTCACATAAATCGACCGACATTCTTAAATTACGAATACAAATGATCAATGATCAGTTATTCACTGTTACAGTAAATAGAATAATATTTTATTTTTCCATTTGCGAATGAATACTTTTTGCATTCAAGCCTGTAATGTTCATGACTATGACATTTCAATAGCTGCGGCGTTCTCGAATATTTAGAACTGCTGATATGATTTTAATGCTCGTTATTTGAATCGAACGAGTGAAGGATGAGTTTATGACAATAATTCCCGACACCTGCGACCTAGGAACAGCAATTGTCGCATTTCTTGAGTGTTGCGATTGTTTGAGTGTTTTGAAAGTTCAGTGGACTGATTGTTAGCGTGAGACGAACCACTCAGAAAGCAGCTGCCATGCAATTCTGAAGTGATCGCCAAAAGCATAAGGGTTGAGAAAAGTGTTTGCAAGTGGTTTGAAATTAGTGGCTGTTTGAGATGACACGAAATATTTCTGGGTGACATTTGGACAGTATACGTGGCCTTCTGCATACAACGAGGCAAAGGGACAGTGGGAGGTGGACAAAGTGAAGAGCAGTTAATAAGTGACAAGAATTTGGTGTTGTGGAATTCAGGAGAGTGCCAAGCTTGGCGAAAATATTTTGTCTCAAAATACAAAAACAAAATACTGACAGGTAGTAAGCTGGTACAAAATACAATAATACATTCTGAAAAATTGTACTTAAAAATACAAACATATATTTTGAAAAATGCTTCTTCAACATGTCAATATACATTTTCAAAATTGGTTCCTCAAATTACAAAATGTCAAAATACAGTTTCAAAAAATTTTCCTCAAAATACAAAATACCAAAATACTTTTTCAAATTTTGTTCCTCAAAATACAAAATACCAAAATACTTTTCAAAATTTGTTCCTCAAAATACAAAAGACCAAAATACATTTTCAAAATTGGTTCCTTAAAATACAAAATACACTTTCAAAATTTGTTCCTCAAAATACAAAAGACCAAAATACATTTCGAAAATGTGTACAATTTAATAATACCAAAATACACTTTGAAAACTCCTCAAAATATAAAGTATTGTTATTAGTATTGTAAATCATTTCAAAATAGAACATACCTCGACCATTTGTCAATCATTTGGTTGACACATTTGAATGTAATTGCTACACTAATAATAATAATAATAATAAGGAAAGCAATATAAAATGATGCTGGCATCAAATGGTGTATCAGTTGCAGGTAAGAAGGGCTTTGAAGTTGAAAAGGGGGAGGGTTCCGTTTCTGAGCTTAAATAAGTATTTGAAATACAAATACACTGTGAAACTGAAATTATTTTACGGTTGAAACTGTTTTCACCCTACCAGGTCTCAAAATACAGAGACATTGGGACACAAATTTTTAAAAATAAAAACTACAAATACTTTTTTTTAAACTGGAGCATTTTTAGGATATTTTGACCATTTTCATAAAATATTTACCCCATGCTTGGAGAGTGCGGATGAGAGTGGGAATGTTTTTATTTGCACTCGTCTCAGTCGTCTGAAGTCGTCTCTTTTGACTGCAAGTTGGAGCTACAAAGTGCTGGGCAGGAAATATGCTGCTGAATGCTAATTCTGAGTAATTGCAGAAATTGCAGCATTGAAAGCTTCTTTGGTGTGTTATTTTATTTTGACTGCCTTTGCCTTGAGCCGAGTCTGAGGCTCCTTCTCCTCTTTCACGCTTCACACTTCATTTCGCTGTCGCGTCATTCTTGCTCAACTTGTTGTTCTTTGAGGTGTTTCAATTTCAGAGCGTGCAGATGGGAAAATGGTGCGAAGTGTAACCAACAACCAAATTGAAAATATTGAAATGACTAAACTGAAGCCTTCACCACTTGAGACGAGTCTCTTCGTGTCAATGTCACCATTCACATCTGTCAGTCCTCTGCTCCCTTCTCACCCCAAACACACAAATTCCGTCTCAACTAAACGCGCAGTGCTAATCAAGAAATGACTGGAAGAAATCCAATTGCTTGCAGCTTTGATGTCTCCCATCGACCATCAGTTTTAACAAAATCTCGCCCAGACAGAGCACAGACGGAAACATAGCCACTGCTTTCTGCATCGCCCACAATTGCAGTATTTGTGCAAGAAGTCTGTAGCGTGTACTTCTGTAAGAAATGAGATGGTGGTAGCACGTTGTGTCAAAAGTGTCGTGCGCATTGCAAAAGGCAACGGTTGGAGCAACAACTTAAAAATCCGAGACCGAAATTAATTCAACGACAGACCTCCACTTTGAAATTAATTTTTCCTTATTCTTCTTTATGCACAGCTGGAGTCACAAACATTTTCTGACAAAAACCTGAGCTTTTATACAACAGAAGTGGTTGCACGTTATCACGTAAAGCGTCACTCAGCGTGACACCCGAATTTACACCATTCCCAAAATGCCGTGTCCAGTTTCCTCTTCATGATCTGCAGCTGTCCAAGACTTACACAACATCCCTCATCTGCCCCTGCCTAGCAGAGAGCAATCATCTCGCAGTAATACCAACCATCAATTTCATCAACGTTAAAAATAAGGAAAATTGCTCTCGGTTCTTCATACTCAAATTTCTAAACATTATTACATTTATTCTTGAGAGAATTTCACTGTTTAGTGTAAACGATTGCAATAATGCCGCTCATGAATCTTTTCTTGGATTTTGACTATTTCAGTGTTAATTTTTAGTCAACTTGTTAGTACAGCTTGTGATTATAAGGATGGATTGGATGTGCTGATGTTGTGACATGAAGAAAGCGATGAAGCCTTAAAGAATTGCGAAAAGATATTGATGGATGATAAAACGGAAGAGGCTGAAATGGAGGAGTAGGACAAAAGGACAGGAATAATGGCGAGAAATGCTCTGATTCTTTTCTGCAAAGCAGGTGCTACGTAACATTGATCACTGCGGTTAGCGTTGGCACACCTTATTCACACAGACCTACACAATCAACGTAAGAAAAGGTTTGATGACATCTCCAAATTACTCACGTAGCTCGCCAGGCTCTGGCACTGCACACAAACAACACTGCACCGCATTTGTTGCAGTCCGCAGTTATTATCTTCATCCACTCTCTGCCGTTTTCAACCACTCAGCTCTCCAAAGTCTGCAGTCAGCAAATTTAGCCCAATGCACTTTGATACACGAAAAACCAATTTGTTTGCGTTGAAGTGGAAATATTTACGAGAAGCAAGTGAAGTCAAGTGGGATTTGTTTTCCTGTGGACTGAATAATGAGTTGAAAATGTTGAAATTGATTCCGCCCTTCTGATTGTTCCCGCAATGAATAACAACAAAAGACAACGACAAACAACAATTCTCTGCACAAGGACCAAGTGCACTCAATTGTTTACTGCTTCAAATAATGAAGGAATTAAACGGCGTATTTTTGGTATTAACCTCATTTCTAATCTCTACGACTCTCCCAGTCTTGTTTTATTCTTAATCTGTTTACCTTCCCTCCCAACTCTTCAGTCAAGAAGTCTCAACCTCCATCTCACAACCAACCATCCCTCAGCAACCATTCATCCAAATAAATCCAAACGCTAATCTGTCTTGGAAATGAAACATCCACAAAATTTATCACCTCCCTTTTCACAGGAACCCACACCGACACTCGTGACCTACTAATTGTACACACTGTGCTACGTTGCAGTGCACACACTGCGCATGCGCAACCAGATGTCTGCCCAACTGACCACCAAATAAGATTTTTATCCGCGCAGATTACAACGTTGCTTACGTTCATTTAAGTCAAGTTTATAACTGCGATAATCTTGGATGTGAGATCTAATTATGTACGTTTCCTGCTTCGGACTTGTTCTTCCAATCTTGTAGATGGCTATAAATCCACTAGGTATGCTATTATGTCAAGAGCTACAATTAAGTAATATGGAATAATAAAACTAAAAACTCTCACGTCAACACATGCGTCAGATATCTATCTGCTTGTGAGAAACCTCTCGGTCCGTGTAAAATGCTGTACCCATACGTACAATTTGTCAATACCTCTGTACTTTTATTTATGTTAATAATCATACATGTATGTATTAGGTATGTAGTATGTACGCATAATATGCAGGTAGTAGAGCTGGGAATTGGGTCGACTTTTTGAACCCCGAACCAATCCAACCCTGAATTTCAAAATCACAATATATCATAACCCGAACCGCTGGTGGAAATACCTCGGGATCTTGGGGTCCAGGATACCGGGAAATTTTCGGCGAAGACGAAAATTTCCTTGCTAAAACACGGGCAAAAAAATCAGGGGAAAAATTTGCGAAAAACATATTTTGCAAATTTTTACCATTGATTTTTGTGACTATTAAATCGGGAAATGGTTTAGATTCACCGGGAAATTTTTCTAGGATACCGGGAAGTAATAGTTTTTTCCAGCAGCGACCCGAACCCTAAAGGAACAAAACAATGTGCACCCCGACCCCAAGTCAAAACCGATTGCCGCCATAATGTAGATGATTTTCATATTTAGCGCTGTTTGCTGCAAGCTGCTTGTTTCAATATTCGTATATCTCGTCACAGAACGGTTAAAATGTGAATTCCTTAGGCTTATGCTACTGAAATTACTTTTCTCCGTATTGAGTAATTTTTAGTTCCATGAAGGTGTTTTAATATAGGTAATAAGCTTTCTTATATAACCCCGACCTCAAACAAACTTTTGCAACCGCCCCCAACCCAACCCCATTCCTCACGGGACTTAATCCCGACCCCGGATAATCCCTATTCCCTAGGGTTGGGGTTCCCATCTCTAGCAGGTAGTAGGTTAGGGAACTATAAAAATGTGAATTTGTACTGTGCAGTCTGTACACCTAATTATTTATCTGAGCAAAGTTATCACAAGATTTGCACGAATAAATTTAGGATACGAATAAAGTCTGCTAGCTAATACTTGCCACAGTTTTTTAGTTTTGTTGTCCTTCATTTATCGTGGCTTAAGGAATCGTTGATTGCTGCTGATAAAATTTATCAATGTGATAAAGGAATTGATGCAAATTATATTCTCTGTTTGAGTTCCCTACTTCAATTTAGCATTTCCGAATTTATGAAGGTGGGTGGGGGCCATGCAGAATTTCCAAGCAAATTGAAATGTTTGGAGGGCGCAGTAAAAATGTTTTCACATTATCAGCTCCACTTACGATTAGTTTTTATTCTTGTGCTCATTCTCAATTCAATACAGCATTATGGCCCTCTCTATTTACAGAACAATTTCTGCCTTGTTGACTCACACGCAGAATAATGTCGCTTAGACTTTTGTTCGCAAGTGATGTGACTTTGCATGTAATTTGCTCAAAGTATTACAAACTGCTGAACTACTGTTGAGAAAAAAGGAGGATGGATTTACGCGAGGAACGCGTGGAGAGGAAAACGTCAATATTTGTTGGCCGTGCAAATACTTTTTCTAGAGGAATAACGTCCCTGCAGAAGGCACTATGACTATTACACTTGGCGTGTTGGCTTGCAGCTACAACTCCAAATAATGTTACAAAACTCTGTTAACATCATTTATTTATTTACAACATCTGCAACCTCATGTTCCATGTTACAATAACGATTATCGAAAATATTGCTAATACCTACCAATGCAGCCAAAGTTTGTCATCGATTTACTTTATTGCAAAAATTGTACAACTTTTCACAATACTATTAACACACATGATTAATAAAGGATGGGAAATTCTGCTCATAAAATGTATCGAGTTTAAATACACAACATAAATTGTAGAATGTGTAAACACACACACAGTTGGATGAAGCAATGAGACAGACGGCTGCTTTAATCCCTTCTAAATTAATACTTTTCCATAATGTCTCCATGCCGTGCCATGCTATCTGTTTAAATATTTCATAGTTATTTAAAAATTCTGATTTGACTACTCTGGCCCTACATTGTTCAGTCATGAGATATGCTTCAATTTTCCTAATATGGATTCATTGATTGATAACATAAGGGAATGCCGACATACTTTGAGTGCATTTCGATTGGAAAGAGAGTCCAAATGCAGGTACATACTACAACAACCGGCAAATATTCTTCCACAGCTCTTCTTGAGACCTGATGGCAATGACAATCACATTGTGGCGTTAACTCTGAGTCTAAACAGCCTTCATGTTAATTCCCCGCAGTCTCAAGTGACAGACCTCTCTTCGCCTCTTCCGAAAATGGGAAATACAAGAAATGGTTTGGGATAATTACTCACTAACAAATTCCGCAGTACTCAACTCATAAAAAACTGAGGAATGTCTCGCATTAGTTGCCATTGTCTCAAACCACTTCTCAACTAAATACTCAAACTCTTTGTCCATCTGAATTAAGCAATTTGAAAAAGGACTTTACCAGAAAATCTTGTTATAATAGGACGTATTTCTGCCGTCACTGCCAGCGAGATGCTTTACAGGGTTGGATATTTTCGGACTTCTCTTAGAAGAAGGCACAAGACGCAACACACTGGACGTCCTGGCAGCGTAGGTTTCACAGCGGACTTAATATCACAGGTTATTTATCACTCGTCCAACTCACGACTACCACCACAACTCACCTTGCCTCTCACTCCACTGTACACCGTGCTTCAGTTTAGAGCAGTGAGTTTGTGTCAATATTTGGGCTGAATGGCCATAATATTTGGAAATAGGATGAAAAACTCATTTGCATTTAGCAGTCTACTGTTAACTAAACGCCCCTAGTTAAATCATTTGTTACAATAAATGCTGCAAATGAATCTTTTATTGGCACCAGCACCACAATGCGAACCACGATGAGCACGTCCACATTGCAAAATTGTATTTCACTACAACAGGCAAGTCTCCAACTGTTTTTAGGTGCATGTACACTGAACAATAATACAGCTCACTTGGATGCTAACAACTACCACGAAAATCCATATCACATTTTATCACTTGGCAGAGGCACCCGTGGCTTGTCTGTCCATCCGGGTGTTGCAATTGACACATTCTTGCAGCACGAATTTTTAGTCATGCAGTGCACCAGGGTGGAGCACAACTGCAGAAGCCGATAGCATAAAAATAGTTGAGGTCGCCTCGTTAAAATAAAGTCAACTATAAACAGACAGACAAACGGGAAACTGAAAGGAATGAAAAGCTGACGAGTTCGGTGTGAATAACTAACAAAAGAGGAGCAATGATTGAATGAAGTCACCGCAAGCGACCCACTGCACCGCACTCTTCGTTGTGAAACGATTTCCCGTCTCATGCAACAATTAACCAAATTTCCTGACTCCGTCCAACGCATACACACTGCAAACACTCCCGTTCACAGTCAATCCACTCTCACTCTTTTCCTCACACCGCAAAGTCAAAACGTCTCACTTGATTCGAATATTTGCTCCTCAACTGGGAACCACTTTAGAAATAAGCTGAGGGTGGGTGGTTGATTGGGACTGTTAGTAATTGGAAGTTGAGACGTTGCAGATTCAGAAGAACTAATTCACGTTGTTGCAGCTGCACTCATGGCACTCAACTACTCCGTTCATCTGCACGAAGAAGTAGACGTGATGCAAGTTGGAGAGTTAGGACAGGAGTAGTAGTGTGTAATGAAAGTGAGACAAAGTGACTGGGTTGTGTCTGGTGTGGTGAATGAGTTGCAGAACTCGCAGAAGTGTTCGAAGTGAAGGTTGAGGAGATTGTGGGAACTGGGAGTGAGACTTGTGCGTTGTGTGGAGTTGGAGCTGCAGTCAGTGGCCACAGCAGAATGTGTACAATGCAGATGGCTTCAGAACACAAAATGATACAATTGCCGTGCATTGCTTGTTTGAGAGTTGTGTACGAAGATTGCATAATATTGGAGGGAGTGAGGAGTTGAGGCATGTGGTGGCTGTGTAGTGTGTGGCAGCGGACAGGGGAGGAGATTGAGGAGAATCCGAGAGAAATGAAATGATGAATGAAAAGATGCGGACGAGACGAGAGGATCATAAAATGAAATCGCGTAATTCTCTGTGCAAACATTCCATAATCCACTTGCTTCTTTTCTACGTGCACTTGCGATTACCACTAGGCCAGTCTGCAGCTCAACTCTGCTCAGTCCACACTTCCGCAGTCACACGACCCGCAGCACAAGAGTCTGCTGTAGTCTGACCAATTCTGTGCCACCAGTCCACGTCTTCTTCCCTTTCATTCAAAACAAGTGCACAGGCAATAAGACATTCAATTCTCATGCAACTATTTCCCAAAACTCTGCCAATGATACGCAAATGCACTATTTATTGTCAGTAGCAATAATACTCCAACTGCATCTGCAACAAAATGAACTCACAATTCTAGCGCAGCAGAATGAAATGGGAAAATGAATGTGGACGGTGGGAGACATTCATTCACAGTTGAAGCATGCGGGAAGCGGGACTACAACGTGGCATTCAGGTCAGCAAGGAAAGATGAGATAGTCTGAGATTGGAAGAACGGACTGTGCATCCAACGTAAAAACGGCTACGCAAACGGCAAAACGAAATGAAAAATCAGTTGGAATGAAGAGTTGGTTGAGTGTGTGAGAAAAATGATTTCAGAGAATTACATGAAGAAGTGGAAGAAGAAGTTGAAGAAGAAGTTGAGGAAGAAGTTGAAGAAGCAGAAAAGCTACGAGAGCGTAAAAGGAGATTTCTTGCTGTTTTTCAGATTCTTGTGCTTGCTTGGACCTTGTCTAAGCGTTGAGTTGAGATTGTTGAGATTCACTCACCGTTGCTTCTCACAATTCGCACACAATCCACAATCTACGCGTTCCTCTTTTTCCCCGCTGGTCTTGTCTCACTGATCTTCATCTCCTCATCTCATCTCTTCATCTGCAAAACTTATCTCTCCTCCTCTACAGCCACCACTTCCAACATCAACTCTTTTCTCAAGCCAACCCTTCCTCCTTCCCATCCTCTGCACTACATAATACTCCACAACTTACAACCAACCACTCCGCAACTCTGCTGCTCTCACCGTCTGTCTCTCCGGCGCTCCACTCTTCTTCCACTTCCATCAGTCCCATCATACCTTCCTAACACAGGCGCCAGACAGGGTCCCTGCACTAGACTAGCCCTGCACTCTACCTGTTTGGCTAGCTACGCTAATTCATTCGTCATTATTTTTTCATCCATTGTGTAACAGGGAGCTTGACAGTGTTTAACCGGGTAGGGCAGGGGTAGAGTGACAAAATCTGCTAATTTCGATGCCTCTTAATTCTACCACCCCCTTCGTTTTGTGTGTTGACAAACAAGTCTCTATCATAACAAGCATAATATTGAGTAGCATACAGAGAAAAACTTGACAAGTTAATGCCCTCTCCAAATAGAAATACTCTTTCATTCCTACATATGTATAAAAGTCGCAATTTCGTTCCCTGGGATAAATATGTACAAAGCATGGATATAATTTGTCTTCGAAATGAGACGAAAACTGATGGCAGTTGTTTTTCCCAGGAAGAGTCGCGGGTGAGTGGAGGTTTGGGTAATCTGGTGTACGAATCAGCTTCTGAAGCTTATCGGGTCTTCTTTCTTGAAAAGCTACTTCTGGCAATTAAAAAGGAAATTCTAAAGCCACATTTATGTTCAACTCATCATTAAACTCCAGACTCCAGTTAAAATAAACCGGTTCAAAACCATAGTAAACAAGTAACGAATGAAACAGCGACCCTAGAACTATGACACAGTAACACTATCTGTGACATCGATAGGTAAACTGTGAAATCGTGTTGGCAGCAATATAATTACAATGATTAATACACGTATTAAAAAATTTGTGCTTTAATGGAAATATTGAATCATATGCTTCAAATTCAAATTTGGCGGTCTTCACTTTCAAACCTAAGTAGATTTCACATAGCAGTATTTAAATTGTGATGTGCTGTTGCGGCAGCATTGGCACAGTGTTAGTCAAAAACGTCAAATGTCAGGTAGGAGTTGGCCGATTGGCCCCATCTGCGAACTTAACCTTCCAATGGACCACTAGAACACGTGTACCAAGTTTGAAGTCATTTGCTCAAACCATTCTTGAGTTACATATCGTGCGGACAGACAGACGTAAAACCCATTGCCATAAAGTAACATTCGTTGGTTAATAAAAGAATAAACAGAAAAACTGAGTGATTGGTGCTTGCAGAGATGCCAATGTAGAGTGAACCGTAAAGAGAACTTAAATTTTAAAAATGCTCAACGTATTAAAAGAATAATCAAAAATCGCCTTCTATGCAATGACGTGGAAACCGCAGGGGCAATCAGGGTGATGCCCCTTGTCCCCAGAGTATGGGGGCACCAACTCCTAGACAAATTTTAGTTAAAAATGGCATAGCTAAAATAGCTATGTACGGTTCTTTATCCCTGCTGTGAATAGTTATCTCAATTTCCGTAAAATTTTTCATTTTGAAAATGCACAATTTTCTTCAATTTTTATTTCGATGCAAAGATAAATTGATTTTATGTCGAAATGAAATCCAATGTAATCAGACAGGTATTCTTTTTACGAAATGGTCATCAGTATTTTATTTCGCAATATATTTCTTCATCAGGCTTATTTTGTATGAATGACACATTATTTTCAAGTCAAAAATAATAATTATTAATTAAATACAGAGACTACATAATTCAGTCTTAAATAATGAAAGAATGAAAGACAGACAGACAGCGGTAAATAACAAACAAAACCTTGGGATATACTTTTGCTATTATGATAATTTTCTCAATTCGTTAAATGTCTTATCACTTCTTTTTTTTTAAAGAATTTTTCAATTTTCTGATTCTTTTTCTTTTAACAATTCAATTTGTTTCATTTTTTTAATTTTCTGGAACTTTTTTATTGAAAAAGTGACTTTTCAACTCGTTTAATCTGATGATACTTTAATCTTTAAAAAATACATTTTCATGTTTACATGCATGCGAAAGTATTGCTTGCCCCGTGGAAATAGGGTAGCAAAATACGCCACATCTTCAAGGTTATACATCGTTGTTTTGAGTTTAATCTGCTTTGTGTTCTTTGTTGCGACTCTCCCTTCAAGTTTATACACATTTTCCCTACTATCCCTTCAAGGTTCTCAAGATTTGTGTCTAAGCACTCACCTGTTAAAGGAACGCTCGATTACTTTCCAGTCCTCATCCATCGATCACGTCTGCATTTTCACATCTAATCGAGAAGAAATAACGGACCAAAAAACAAAAGTATTTTTGATATCAAGAGAAAAAGCATATTCAGGAAATGTCATTAACTTGGATGTAATGATTTTATATGTACAACTTTTCATATGCTTTAGTTTCAATGCAGTTGCATGGCATTAAGAGACATCAGTCTAGAACTAGAACTGTGGAAGTGTTATCAGAATATGCAGATAATCATCAAATCAAGGCGGGTAGCTTGTAAATTGTAAGATACATTTATTGCATTATGTTCATGTGAATAAATATAAAAATAAGGCTGTCAAACCAGGATGTAAACAAGTAACGGAGCGAACAGTGACACAATGTTGTGAACTATGACACGGTAACATTAACTGTGACATCAACACGTCAACTGTGACAGTGTTGACAGCAGTATAATAAACGCGATGTATAATTACTAGTGCATGCATTTAAAAATATCGTGTCATTTAATCGAAATATTCAAGCATTGACAATCTTAACATTTAGCGGTCTTCACTTTCAAACCGAAGTAGAATCCACGTAGCAGTATTTAAATTGCAGTGTGTTGTTGAGGCTGTATTAACACAGTAGTCATTATACTAGGTCAAAGGTCATTAAAGAGTTGGTCGATTGAGCTCATCTACCAACCAAGCGTTCCAACGGACGAATTGAATAATTGAATACTTGTACCAAGATTGAAGCCATTATCTTAAACCGTTGTTGAGTTATCCTGAGGACAGACGGTCAGACAGATACGAAACGCATTGACATAGAGTTCAAAGTTCGGTTTTATTAACGTGTTATTAGTAGCCGTTTGAATGGACAATCTTCATCTGTGTAACATAACAAAATCAGCAATAACACGCACGTAACTCCGTCACTTAACAAAGTATTCATCTGAAGTGTGGATAATGTCAGATTCGGAGACGAGACATAGCAAAGCAATGTGCAATAGTTTAGTCACATTTTATACGTTCTGTCGCTCTTCGTCTTGAGCTTCACTGACTTTGACTTCTGAGTCATTTGACAGATGATGTTGAGAGGCTTGTCGTGCTGAAAAGATGAAATCATCGTGTGTCTCTTCCCATTGCATATTTCACATTTCTACACAAAGAACTTGGATTGAGGGATGAAAAACACGTTGTGCTTGTAATGACAAAGTTGAATATTAAAATGACGCATGGTTGATTTATTTGCAGAATGGAACTAATATTGCAGAACAGTTGCTTCCTTTTATCTACTTAGATGCCTTCTGCCCACCGCTCCTTACGCGTTTAAGCGACAATGTAAAATGCAATATTGGTACTCTGCAAGTGACAATTATTGATACTCATCAAGTCGGGGAGGACGCTCCGCCTTTCTGCTCACATCCCTCGAGGGAATAAATCTAAGAACAGAATTCCTTCTCACATCATCCAAGAACATCCTCATTCAAATGTTCAAAATGATGCACAGATGTTTCTGCTTTTTAATCCTGTGCAATAATAATAATATGAGCATTGGGCACTCAACTCACAAATCTGGCCTCTTTCTCTCCACTCCATGCAGTCGTGTCAAAATAAATTCCATTTTTGCACCTTGTCTTCTTCAAGTTTAGTTTCTGTGCATTTCCCCATTTTGTTATACATTGAAAACCCTACTGTCACCATTTTCACATATCTATATCGGCTGCATATATGCACAATACAATACAACATCTGCCCAAGTATCTAAAAATACAGTTTAACATTTCTTACAGGAAATAATGGTCGAGTATGATACAACAAATATTAGGAATTAAATGCAAATGGTTAATAAACCATTTGCAACGGTCCAAGGAAGTAACAAAGCGAACATTGACATTGTGTTGTGAAATATGACACGGTAACACTAACTGTGACATGGTTACTTCCACTGTGATATTGTGTGTCAATAGTAACTACTTTGACTTTGACTGCATGCTTTAACGACAATAGTGATTTATTGAAAAATTGTAACACTATTGGTCTCCTAATTCAAAAGTTGG
>JABASD010004823.1:0-14207 GCA_019776165.1 Pogonognathellus flavescens | reverse complement strand
TCTTTCTCCGAGATACGTCGTTTGTTTCAGGAAGTCGTCATATTATGAATAAAACAATTGAATAAAAATATTGTGATTTTTGCGTATTCAGATTATAAAATTGGGTGTTAATTAGTTATACATTAATTACACATGGTAATCTAGACTAGCTATTGTTGATGTTAGTGACTCGGTTGTGCTCCAAGAACTTGTAGACTCGCATCCAGGAGATAGAAATACGATGAGCATTGCGGCAGCAAGAAGTCCAACCCACATAAGCCAAAATGTGATGAATAAAATCCATCTCAGTCGAACCCAAAATGGATCATTTACGTAAAACTCCAGTTCATCTTTGCCCAGACCGACAAATTGTTGATATTTTAGATCTCCTCCTATGTCGATTTTACTTTCCTTATTCTTTCCAGTAACAATTTCTGGAATATTTTCCTTGGTCTTTCCAGTTACAATTTCTGGAGTATAATGAACTTCTACCACCTGGGGAACTCCTGAATTCTGTTGTTCAGCCATTATTAATGCAAATCTGTAAAGAAATATTTTTATCAAGGAAAAATAAGAAAATGATTTTCAAATATTGATTCGGGTTCGATTAATTGCAACTTACAACGAAACAGAAGAATATTCTTAGCACAAAATAAGGCACCCGCAGTCACAATTGGATCAATTTATATTAAAATTGTATGTTCACGAGAAACTTCATGAAACAAGCCAACAAAATGTTTCAGGTCTACGTATTAACTAGCAAGCAATCAATGCATTGACACGAATTTTAACTAAATGTTATCTACTAAAAGTAATGAAGTTTAAGTACTTGATTAATTTGATAACGATTGCATTTACAATTACATTACGATTAAAATTGAAAGCTTTTGATTAATCCCAATGACCGTGGCCCAAGAGAAATAAAAATTGTGATTGCCGGTGTTTCAATTACGGTGAGGTTTTATTATATAAAGTGATGCAATAACTTACCTGTTTTGTATAAGCCACAAAATATCGGGGTCCATTTGACAATGTTTATCATGGATGTATATTTACGTCGCTGTTAGATTAGGTGCTGCGATACTGTACCAAGGTATTTACTTATCTTTTATATATTAAACCTCTGCAATATTTATTTGTATTTGCATAAATTATAATATTAGGTCAGAAATTAATAGAGCTAATGAACATGAAATGACGATGACATGACATGTCCTAGTTGTGGTTATAACAAAAAATTCGTGAAATGATTTAGTTTTTTAGTGTTGCATAATAACTATCTGTAGCAACAAATAACAATCTTAATATAAACCTTATCAGCAGGATGCAATGTAAATAAACGTAAAAAGTCTCACTCGTATAAAATCATATCATTTCGCTGTATCCCTTTGAACTCAATTCATCGAAACTCCATTCTTGTGTATCGTTTACAGTTTACATTACACCACTTTAATTCTGATGAATACTCTTATAACTGTTTATATTCACCTTTGGTACTTTGTGTAAATATTATGTTTATTACCTATGTAATGTACTAATGTTTTACTAGAATTATGACATGACACGATTTTATGTCAATATCCGGTAAGGACGGTTTACAATGAAGAGATTATGATCACTACGATTTACTCTTACTTACTTGTGTCTGTAAAATGTAAACGAAACTACGAAACCATGCATGTAGTAATATTATATGGTATAAAAAAAATAATAAATTGGTTTATTTTAATTCATCTTTATTTATTTAATAGTATAATCAAAATTTCAATACATTCATCATTAATCGTTATATAAATCATAAAAACTCACAAGCTAACTATAATACGCAAGATGAATGAGAAAATGAGTACATGAGACTTGAAGTGAGACTTGACAATGAATTAATTTAATATGTGACAAAAATGAGACAAACACGCTGCTATCTGTAGAAGAGCTAGACTTGCTAGACTTTAGCTCTAGCTTGGCTTGAAGGCGTGAAAATGAGATTTAGAGAAGAAAACACGAAGTGTCATTTGCAGCACTTGTTAAGCCACTCAAAGCGTAACGCGCAATGGTTAAAAACTGATCTCGTATAAATTCATTAGCGAAGCAAAGACTGACGTTCTTGTTCTCCCGTTCCCGTTACAGTTCAAGTTAATTTAAATCACTATTTAAATTTTCACAGTATTTTGTGAAAATGTTAACCTTTTGAGTTTAGCTAATCAATAATATATATTTTGTCGTACTTATATCAACATAGTTGTTTCAGTTAGAAAAATCCATCTTTTCTGATCATCAATCGGCTTTTCTGTTGATTATTATTCATTTCATTCACAGTTGACCGTTAATCTACATTTTGTTGAAATATCAGTGTCGGTGATTCATTCATAAAATGAAAATTCTCTTTGAAGCTGCATGGTTGAACTGTTGACGTGACTACATTCAAAAAGACAGTGAATTGTTGATAATCTGTCCAGTAAACCAGACCAGTCAAACTGTAAATGTAGGTAAGTAATATTATTACATTGTGTATGTTGATTATATTATGTATGTGATCAATGTGGTGTCAGATGTTGGGACATTTGAGTATTGACATTTAGTAAATAAATGCATTGTGTGTGGTAATGTAACGTTGAAAGTTTTGTTTTATATTAAATTGTCATTTATTCTCAAATGTTAAAAAAATTCTAAGTATCATTTGGTAAACATTGAATAAAGGTCAGTCTTTTATTACTAATTCAATCAGGTGTCACTTGTCAGTAATCAAATATGAAATAATTTCATTATGGTGGTAAAATAACTAAAAAGCTGAATCTTTCTTTTCAGATTGCAGAAAATGTCGGGTGATTCCCTGTTGAAGGAATCATTAGAGGATTCAGACTTTGTTAAACATGCAAACAATCTGGAAGATTTAGGAAGTGAGGTTTCAATAACTGCAAATATGGATAACGAAGTGCCTTCTAGTTCCACAGCTGAAAATAAGGACGGTGACGATAACTCTGATTACGATGAAGATGAAGCGAAACCTGAAGAAAGTGGGGAGGACGAGGACGAAGACAATGAAGAGTGCTATTATGATTTTGATATGGATATCGATGAAGAAGAGTTTGTTCCTCCACCTAAACCTCCAGAAATTACGTCGCCACTGGAATTTTCTTTGGATAAATTTTTAATCGTTAAATATCTGCCACCTGCACACAAGTACGCAAAGGAACCTTTCGTCTCATCTAATGCATTTGTGCATGCTTACGCGAGAGATGTAAAAATCATCCAAGAAAATCTGCCTGATGGAATTTGGGTACGAGGTTATGAAGACAATATGGTAAATAAAATAAAATATACCGCATACAAATATACGTCATTCATATAATATATACTCCAAAATATAATATAGACTCAAGAATTTCATTATCATTTCAGAATTTGTTTTCCGCTCTGATTGCCGGACCGCAAAACACTCCTTACGAGGGATATCTTTTTGCCTTTGAAATTCAGCTTCCAGATACCTACCCCAAAAAACCACCGAAATTCCATTACTTATCATTCACCCAGAGAATAAATCCTAATCTTTACGTCGAGGGAAAGGTATGTGTATCTTTATTAGGTACTTGGCCAGGGCAAAAGGCTAATGAGGAATGGACTAAAGATTCGTCTCTTTTGCAAGTCTTGTTGTCTATCCAAGGTACCCAAACAAAATTACACATATAATTTTGGAAGATAAACAAACAATGATGAATTTTTGAACCCATAGGTCTAATTTTAAATGCGGAACCATTCTACAATGAACCGGGCTACGAAAAATCTGCAGGAACCCCCCTTGGAACTTCCAGATCTAGAGAGTATAACCAAGAAATTACCATCAAGCTGACATTGTCTGCGGCCAAAATGCTTGACTATCCACCTTCACCTTGGGTAACATTAAATACTCTTTCGTGTGGATAATAATATTTTAATGAATTCTGACCAAAATAATTGTTTGTTTAGCAATTGGAAATTACTCGCTTCATGAAACAATTCGGACCAAAGTAAGTTTGATAAATGTAATTTAAAAGTAAATGTAGGCAGAAGTTGACATGATTGGGATATTTAAGTCGCAAGTTGAGATGTAAAATGTATTTATATTTTATGTCTAAAGTAAATGTATTTTTTATAGGACTATTGAAAGAATTGAGAAATGGTTGAAAAACGACCTGACCATAGAACCTACTTTCCCGATGTATCCTTTATCTCGAGTGTCGGCTTTTAAGGCAGCTCTTGCTTCCTTTAGCTCTGCGGTGGAGAAACACTGTTCTGTCGTAGGAATATAAAACTTTACTTCCAGTGGAAATCGAAAATTATGACTGAGCCATATCTGAACTACTGCTATACAAGAAAACCAATAAGCCTTAATACCGACTAGCATTTAACTAATTGAAGACTGATATTATAATTACCAGAAATTGAATGAAATGAAAGGACTTGAGTATATAATAAAGTGTCACAAAATATTTTCTCATAAAGGTAATTAAAGACAGTATTGTAAATCGAATAGGTTACTATAACCCAAGGTGTGTAAAGTGTACCCTGTATACAGGTGGGGAAGAATGAATTTTTCCTTAACAATAAGCTGTGGGACGTGACGTCATTTTTTACATTGGCTCCCCTATACCCGAAATTCGGTTGCCAATGGCAACTCGGTCATTTACGTCCCAAACCTTATTTTCGCCAATACCAGTTTAATTTCTCATTCTTCACCACTTGTGAAACACTGGGGAAGAACTTTAGACACTTTGCTATAACCTAAGTAATAAGAATATAAGCATGGTGTATTTTTACAAGTTACAACCTTAAATAAAATCTTCGTGATATTGTACCTTTCAACATTACTGTAATAATTTTATCATTATCACAATACTAGCACAGCACAATGACACTCAATTTCTACTTAGCCCTTAATACAGTAAGAAATTATTTCCATAAAAACATTCACGTACGCAAAAATAGGTAGGTAGGTAGTAGGTAGGTAATAATATTTTTATTGCGGATGTTGTTGCAAATAATGATGCGTAATAATACGCAAGTGAATAACTTAACAAACATTTACAAATCACAATACCAAAAAAAACTAAATAGCATGAGCATGCCATACCTATCATCTTTGCATAAATTGTGAACAATACAAATGTAGCAGCGGTAGTAAAATAATTGCTTAGTAAATGACTAGAAACTCAATAGGAAATTACTAGAAATTCTCTCTAAGAACGGTAGTGGATATTTACATCGAATACGATGAGCCAAACGGAAGTTTAGTGACATTTTGAGTATCCTCTGCCAAAAGAACTTCCAAAACCTGATAATAATTTGATGGAAATTCAAATACAAGCCATATGAATTACGTGAACACTCACGCAGTGAATGCATAATAAATGTAATGTAAAACAACACCAAACAAGTTAAACTTGTACACATCCCACTATACGCTTAACTGTATGTAACGAGTTAACTATGCCTATACACGTTACTTTACTACTCTTAATAATTTTACTCTTACTCTCATTTACTTTGCAATTGACCAAAGCGTGTGTCCCGTCTAATTCTTATAAAAAACAAAAGTAATTTGATTATTCCAATAAATCACTAGTCTAGTACGATAACTCTGAAGAATTATTTTACATTACTAATAGAGCACAGTATGCAAAATACATTTTTTGCCTATGTAATATTTTACATTTTTACAAACATTTTCATGTACCTAGAACTTTATTGAACGCATAGTAAGACACGTAACAGTTGCAGATGAAATTAATGTGTGTGTTTTCTCACAAGAAGACAACAAAATCGTGTGGATTGGTTTTCCATTTAGTGTTGTCTTGTTATTATTATGTAGTCAAGTGAGTACCGGTAGGTAAGCTTTAAGCATGCCCATACAAAAGTGTAAGTGTAACCGTAACCCTAGCTTGCCTATAATATACTCATATGGTTTGTTATTTGTTAGCTTTAGCTTGTTAAGGTGATGGTGCATTGTCTTTGCATAAGAAAAGGATAGTTTAGTTTTCATGCAATTTACTTGCATGTGTTTTGTGTATGGTCATCGAATTGTAATGTAATATCATGACATGTCATAAGCAACAACGTTTCATTTCATTTCATATTATTTCATACACAGAGTGTTGTTGATTCCTGATGTGATGCATTAGGTTTTTACGATTTCATTGCGTATGTATGTTAATGTAGGTACTGATACTGAAGGAGTAAGTGTATAAGTGTTTCTATGTAGTAGCATGTTGTATGTGCACTGTTAATTTACCACAAGACTTGTGGACGATAATTTTTTAAGTCGTTTTTGTGCACATAGTGTAGTTGTTGTTGTGCTGCTATGAATGACCCTTAGCCATCTAATACACTACATGAAAATCATCCGTCAACCCCTACGAAATGAAAGAGTGCAATTCTTTTACTAGAGAATGAAAGGTGAGACGGTTGGGTCACTACAGCTGTTAATTGACAGGAGGATAAAAGCTCCGTGCTCTCTGCCACAGTTGCTCATTTACACGGCGACTTCCTTCGTGAACAGATCAGAAGTTGGAAATTGTTTTCAATTTATAAGTAAATAGTGACAAAGGGGCAGCATGGGAAAATTTTTGGTGAGTGTGTGATTTTATTTCAACATTTTAAATATTTTTAGTGTAAGTGATATGTTAACTGTTAAGTAATAGGATGTAGGATTGAAATAGAATAGTTTTTAGAAATATTGTTTTTAGGACATTTTTTCATGGGAATGTTTTCTTTTTCTTATTAGGTGTGTGTTTTGGTAGCCACTGCGGCAGCAATGGTAGCAGCAACACCTCAATCCCACTACAGAGGTGGAGGATCTTCGTATCCTTCTTATCGTGGATTTGCAAGGGATATTACTGACTATGGTATTTACAAGCTCATGTCCGCTATTCAGGGTGGTGGACGTGGACATAGAGAATTACTGGGAGCTGCTTCGGGAATTCGTAACTCTCTTTTGAATCCTTCGGGTGCTACAGGTTTTCATGCTTTCAGACAAGGAAAGGACTTCGGGTACATGACTCCACCACCCAGAGGATCCAAATCTTATTATTACAACCCAAATGCTGGCAGTTCACTGCGTGGGGGTCGTCCTGATGTTTTAAAGGACACTTATATCCTTTCTGCATCCGGAAGTACTAAATCTAAAAGTCCTTATCCATTTACACCAGCCATTCTCTCTTCAGGTCCCTCTGAATATTCATCGTCTGGATTAGACTCTTCTGAATACTCATCTCCTTCTTCCAGACCCTCTGAATACTCATCTCCTTCTTCCAGACCATCTATTTACTCATCTTCGTCTTCCAGACCTTCAAAGTATTCTAGCTCATCATCATCTAGACCATATTCTTCTCCACCTTCTGGACCTTCAGAATATTCATCTTCCGGTTCATCCGACTATCCTTCATCTGGTCCATCTGAATACCCTTCATCGGGCCCATCTGAATATTCTTCATCGGAATCTTCTGAATACGCTTCCTCTGCATCTCCAACTGCATCTTCTTCTCCTTATCCAACTCCAGGCTCATCTTCTCCACCAGGTTCTTCCACTATCACTGTGACATCCGATCAACCTTTGAGTCTGCAAGAAATTGTAGCCAAAGCTGCACAAGAACAACATCAAAAAGTTCTCGCTCGTGAACAGCAATCTCACCCAGGATCCGTTGTATCTCACAATATCCGTCTTGCTCCTCAATACCAATCCGCCGGAGGACCACCACAAGGCTCACTTCCACCACAATACCAACAACAAATTCTTGCTCAACAAGGACAACCCGGACAACAACGCCCTGGAGGCATTCCTCAACATTTGTACAATCCCCAACAACAATACGCCATTCAGGGTGGAGCAGTTCCTCAAGTTTTAATTCGTGGACCTCCACCAGCAGGACAACAAATTCTCGTTCAAGGACCAAATGGACAACCAATGCTTTTTCAACTTCCCCAAGGTCAGCCTCCATTGCAATATATTCCCCAGGGAGCTCCGGGACAACCTATCCAATACATTCAAACCCCAGGAGGTCAACAACAAGTTAGAATTGCTCAACAACCTGGACAAGCTCCACCTCAATATGCTTTTCCCGGACAACAACCTGGACTTATTCCATACCAACAAATTCCACAACAAGGATTCCCAATCGGTTTAGTCGGTCAACCTCAATTTCCTGGTCAACAAATTTACACTCTCCCAGGACCACACGGATTTTTCCCACAAAATGCTCCCATTGCTCCAGAAGGTCTTCTCGGTCAACCCCAATTCGCTTTGTCTCAACAGGAACAACAACAAATCCAAACTAATCAATTGTACAACCAGCAACAGCAACAACAACAACAAGCTCAAGCTTCGGAGCAAATTTCAGAAAGCGCAAGTGAACAATCGGAACAAATCAGTGCAGAAGCTTCTTCTGTGTCTGTATCCACCGTTGAAGCCCCTGCGGGAATTTCAGCAGGAGAATCTTCTTTGACCGGTGGTAGCAGCGATGATCCCGTCACAGCCGCTCTGATTCAGTCACACACTGAATACTCCGAACCGGTACATAAAATAGAATAAAATTCCAACCCTAATTCAAGACTGCGTTTATAGTTACTAGCATAATAAACAGGTATTGCCCGTTGTTAGTATTTTTATAGGAAGAAAATTTCTTAAGAATTCTGATAATAATATATTTTTATATTTTGTTAGCCCTTTTTTATTTTATTCAGAGATTTATTATGGTTGATGAATGTTTTCGTGACATGAGAGTTTTAATTATAGTAGTCAGAACGGTTGTTTTAAAGCAAATAATTTACTTCAGTCTTTGTTCCGCCATTTTGTACCTGATTTTATCGCTTTGTGGTGGAATAAGTCAATTGTCTGCTTTAAAATTAACCGAGATAAATTTAATTCCGATTCATGGATGAATGACTGAATGAAAAGCATTTAGTGGTAGATAATAGTTTGTTCTGTTATAATAATATTATGTTCTTTTAGTAAAACTTGATTGTATTATCATTGTGTCATATCAAATGGCATCATTATCGAAACAGTATGAAAGATTAATTGTGGAAAAGCTCATTTGTACTTTAAAGTGTCATTACTATTACGTAACATCGTGAAATTGTATAAAATTATGTATAGAATCTAGTATGTGTGAAAGAAACGTTTGTGGGTGTATTTTTTGCATGGGCATGTGAATGAAAGATAATTTCGCTGGTAAAATTTTGCATGTGTTTGTTACAAATGTTTTCTTCATTTGATAAATCTGATTGCATGATTGTGTGTGATAGTGATGTGAATGGGGCGACTGATTGAGACGAATGTGTATTAGCAACGTGGCTTCAATTATAAATCTTTTTGGATGATTGTTTTTTACACAAAAATTGTTTGTTTGTTTCTGTATATTTGTGTCAATCTGTCACTGTCAATTGTGTTGACTTGTTTCCTTAAAGATGTTGCTGTTGTAAAACCAAATACAAAATAATATGACGTTAGTATTAAAATATTTTATCTGCATTGCATAAATATCCAAGTAAACTGTGTTGTTTGTTTATTTCTCTTGCATAAAAGTATAATAGTTCACACAGGCTTATGATTTCGATAATACTTATACAGATACACACACATTTTCACAATACCTACTATAGATTAAACAAAAACCATAAAGATAAAAATAAGCAAAGCGAAAGAACATTGCATAATATGCAAAGCCACTTCTTTATTGTTTTCCTTGATGATAACCGCGATCCTAGAGTTCTTCCGTTTGTGCAAATCATAATTTATTACTATGCGAAGTAAAATCAACAACAATTTCATGATATATTTGTACATACGAGACATTTTTATGTGTAAACGTAATTAGACCCAATGCAGTGTAGATTTAGTAAGAAAATAAAAGTCTAAGTTACCTTAACTGAAAGAACAGTAGCATAGTAGACAAACTTTACATAAACTAACGCCATAACACACACAGACAAGAAATATTTGGACGTATTTTTGATTGCAGCTTTCTATTTTCACTTTCCAAGGTATATTATGCCATCAGGCGAGAACATTACCTTACAGCATTATTAGAAAACCATAAAAGAGTCTCTGTGTGTCTATACGTCTTATTGCGAATGTTATGAAGTAATTCTACAATTCAAGTAGTGCCTACACGTAAAACGGATATGACTTTCCACAAAACACAAGCAAAGGTACACAGTCTAACTCCAACATAATGAAATTAACATGACACTATGATTTCTTGTATAGGAATTGTTACATATTCAAACGTAACATTTGGCAGTATCATGTCATGTCACTTTTTACGTATGGCACGTTGTAAAAAATGTGAAGACGGCGAAAAGTAAAGTAATGTATAAAGGTACAGTCATGTAAGTTGTTTTTGATAGTAGTTTTGTAAACTAGCCTCACAAGACCATAGCCATGCCACCATGCAATGCACCAAAACCTTAATCATCATAATATCACCATAAAAGCATTTTGTTTGTGCATATCCTGTTTGTGGGCCTTTTCCTTATGCCACTACCATTATACGCTTTAATATACCTATGGGCTACAATAATATGAGCAACTGAACTTGTATGGGTTTTGTACACAGGAAGGTGAATTCCCTTTTGTTGAATAGAAGAGAACTCGATTTTCGCTTAATAAAAGGAAGACAACAATTTATCAATGAGAGACTTCCCCATCATTTAATATACAGCGTTGTTACACGTTGTACTTGTCCATCTGTACCTACTTTAACTTTACATTACAGTTAAAGGTTGTAAAAAGCAAAGCACACTATAGGCAACTCTTTCCGATTAAATAATTTTTAGCAACCGGTTTTCTTCGCTTTGAACTTATACAATGGTGATATACAGATTATACTTGTAGATATTACCTTTTACACATGCACTTCCATATTTTTAACAGTGAGATTTATATATAAGAGAAAAGTTTGCGTGCATCTCGTCGTTATTAGTTGCTGTTACCTATTAACCCATAATAATATCGGAGAACGAGTGCGTCCATTATAACTATCATTGAAATCACTATCACATCATTAGTAAGTACAAAGGGATAGTGGGGACAGCCAAATAGCATTAGTCTTTTTATAATGGACATAATTACTACCATTATATAGAAGGCATTGCAGTTTTGTGCATGCTTTCTTTAACCATTCTCATAGTGAAGAAAAAATGACTATATTATTATAATCACATTTGTCTCAGCACAGTTCATTTCCAATCTCATAACATTAATTAATGTTTTGTAATACGAATCGGAAAGCGATGATGTAAAATCTTTCAACGTAACTCTTTCTACTACATTCAATGAGACATGCATGCATTGCAGCACGTAATAAAGAAGAAGGGAAATTTTATCAAACACTCACTCACATACTACGTATTAGAAGAATATTCAAGTAGGAGTATTAGGTAGGTACCTAAACAGCTACAAATAATAGTATTATGCATTTAGAATCAAAAGAGAAATCTTTACAGGCGAATGTCGATACAGACGGAAGTTATGGCACAAAACTCTTCAAAACAAGAAAGGTGACGGTGACAGGGACATTGACAATGCATTAGTTAATAAATGCCTGCATGTAAATGTAAATGTAAATAACACTATGTAGGTATGTGTATAATAAAATGAAGTTGTGTAAAAATCTGTATTAGAATCTCTATAACACTTTTTTACATACCATTTACATTTATTATGTATTCAATTTCACTGTGGAAATTGTTCTTCGTGTATTTACTGTGTGTGTATAGTAGTCACAATCACCAGGAATTGTTTGCATTAACTACATAATCGTGTTGTCTTTGCATTTGCCTTTCAGCCGGCAATCTGGTTTTGGATGTTTGTTTGTTTGTGGATGCATATATAGGTAAAAAGTATTGCTCATTATTTATTTGTTTGCTACTACTGCCCACGTTGGTAGAATGGAATCTAACGGTCATTGTCATAAAACTGTGTGTCATACGCAAAATAATTAGAAATCTGCAGTGCACGTGAGACACGCTATAGGGTAAACGTATTCTACAAATAGTAAAATGTCGTAAAAATTCAAGCTGTACAATAAATCCAGTTTTTTAGAAGATAAAATATGTCTGTAGAGTTTTCTTTTCTAATAATTCTCATCTAATGCCTTTGCCTTGCTACCAAAAAAATATTTCATGACAAAGAACTGTTTATATATGGTAATACTAATAGTAATGGTAATTTGCCACGGCAAAGAATGCAGAGAAAGAAAAGGGATAGTCTTATTATTATTCTGTCACTTTTAAAGATTTCTATAAGAGTTCTCTTCTCTCTCTACTAGGAGAGAAATGGATTAATAAAAAAGGCGACAATAATTAAGCAAAAATATAATTTTGTACTGGGTTGGGTAGGTCGTAGTCGTAGAGGTAGGAGACATACGCTGACAGTTTGGCTGACGGAATACTTAATGTTTTTGGACATGTTTATTTGCGTATAGACAAACAAAGTTGTGATCTTTCTCTAGTTTTTCTACGCAATTTGACTTTCTTGTTGTTCGCTTTGACCTTTTGGCACATGCAAATGATTGCTCATTATATTTTATCGCTGACTAAGTGAAAAATATGAATAAATTATTTAAAACGCAGGTTTTCATAGCTTGACTCGCAAGTTTCGATAGCCCTAGCGTAATTTTCTGTAGGGAGGAAATGAATAGGAACACGTAGGTATGTAATGTTATACTACTATAAAGAAAATTAGTAGTTTTAGTAGTTTATTAATTTTTAATGCTTCTAAATGGCAATCATATGTAATAACTTTATCATGATAATAAGAACACGTTTTATACGCCTAACTAACTGTAAGCTGGCAAGGAACTCAACTTGTAGTAACGTGACATAATAACAAACGAATCTCTCTCTTTCTGTATTCTTGTAAGTTACAATGTTCCTTTGTTGTTTGTTAGTCAGATGAGTTTCCTAAAAGATGCCTTCAAAATTTCTCACTTTACATGTCAGCCAATTTTTCTTGCTTTTAGGCAAACCATCCATACATCATAGATAGAATAGAAGCTGCTAACTTTCAGGTCTTCAATCTTCACTTACCTATACTACTTTATTTCATATCGAGTTTTTATCTTGAACATTTTGTATCTTGTCATAGTCATAATTACTACAATCAACATTTTCATCATCGCCTTCACGGAAATCTCCAAATTCTGGGGTATTCTCATGTTTTCATGCATAATATTTATTGTAACAATGTAATGTAAGCTTGAATCTTTACATTTCTCGATATAATAATAGCATGAGACTTTTGATTACAAGCAACAACAACGGGGAAAGACTCACGAATCTTCTTTGTATAATTCATGTGAAATTAAATACCTACCTTTATAAGCTTATAGTTAGTCTGACATTTTTTGATTGACGATTATTACACTTTCCCTGCGCTTTGTCATTTTCTTAATCGAACTATTAAAAAGTAAATACCGGTGGGAGTGGGATGAGAAGGATAGGATGGAGATGCTGTGTGAAGAATTGCTTAGAGGAGAAATAATAAGTAATTGTTCTTGCAAGAATTATAATTATATTTTCGAGTTGTTTGTAAGTTGTAAAGGAAAGTCTATTTACTTTCAGTGATATATTTACCAATAATACAATGTTCAAATTGAATTTGCCTTCTCTAAAAACTATTTATTTATGCAAGATATAATATTATATGCGTAATTGTAATTGTATATGACTTGCCCTTAAGTCATGGAGGGTAAATATTACGGAAACTAGACATAATATTATCATACTGTAATAAAACCTCGGGCTTTGTTTGCTATGCAATTTTGCTTTAACATAATGCGTTCCTTCGTTAAGCTATGTCATTTCCATATTTTCTACAGAATTGTTCCTTTCAAATATTGAATTATTCTGTAATGTATAGTGTGTTATAATACATAATATATTACTATATAATATTATAAACAAGTTGTGGTTGATTGTTTAAAAGAATGATTACACCTATACAAAGCAGAGATACATGTAGTGTAGTACACACTACTGAAACATTTAAACGGGTATTCTGTGTATACTTATGTGAGTTTTAAAGAATTTGTTTTATCTTTATTTTCGTTTATGCAAATAAGTGATTTACTTACTTCGTTCATACAGGATTCTTATAATGGACTAGATAAAAAGCCCGAGCGTTCGCTCGGCGCCTATACCCCAAACGGGGGATACCCCCAGACGGGCGAAGTCTTCTATTCTTAGTGCAAACA
>JABASD010004822.1:0-14210 GCA_019776165.1 Pogonognathellus flavescens | reverse complement strand
TTATTAAGTTTCGTAAGAAACGGATACGCATTGTATCTGTGTTTCAGTCCTTCTGAATGTCTTCCCGTTAACTCAAGATCGTTTGAAATATCAGCTTAAACTTGGCGCACCTATTATATTGATATTTTTTGTATCTGAGATAATTTAAATAAAAACATGCTGTTTATAATTCCATTTTTTCTTTTTCCCGATACATATTACGCCGTTTACCTAAGATGTATTTCTAAATTATGTCCAGTGGAGCAATCAAATGACATACACCATCATGTTTAGTCCGTGTTATAAAATAATCTCATTTAAATTTCAATTGTGATTGGAAATAACAAATAAACATGAATTCATTTTACCATCTAAAATTTTCATACAATACCATGTCCCAACTGAGTCATGTAGAATTTTCGACCGGTATTTTGTCTCGTGGTCCGTCGATAAATTCACTGTTGATTATATTTATTAATAACAATTTTTATTACAGCGCAATTTTTTTCAACCACAGAAGTCCAGAGTCAACTTTTGGAAATAGTTACATAAAAGAGTACCTACATAACAGGAAATTGCACAATGAGTTGATCGCTTCATTGACTTTCTTTGTTGCTGTTTGTAAAAAAACAATCTTGAATCTTGTGAATAAATCTGCCATCTATTCGTTCCCTGGCTTTCATGTCTGTCTAATATAAGCAGTAGGAGTGTCCGGTATAGTCTACACAATTCTACCTCAACTTTCTTTTCGTTATCTCATCTTTGTCTCAAAGTTTCCCTTTGACCATCTAACTTCTTTCTCCTTTCAACTGCCCCCACAACTTTTCTGTGACGGTTTCAATTTGTTTTTGTTCTTCGTTGTTTCCTTTGTAGCATATTTATACAATACAGGATGACTCTTTACTTCATAGTCAGTATCTGTCTATTCCTATTCAAAGGTATACACAATGTCCTAATACAACACAGCATCTGTCCATTCAAAGGTGTACACAATGTACTAATACAATACAGCATCTGTCCATTCAGAGTTTTCAGAAGTATGCACAATGCACAAATAAAACACTGGACTCCTTAAAAAACATTCAAACAATTCATATAAAGCCTTACAGACAAAAATAGCTAAGCGACAAAATATAATATTGGTCATCACTTTGAAAAAGGTTATGAATTAAGGCATCATCACGAAAAAGAATTTTATCAACAATAAATTGTATTTATCAGTAAGAATTTAGTCAACGCAAAAAATGGAAACCATCAACACCGAAAATGCTAACAGTCATCATGGAAAACGTAGACAGTCATGCTTTAAAATGTAAATAGTCATCATGGGAAATATAAATAGTCATCAGGAAAATGCATCAAATAATCATAAAAATAGGTATTGTCAATAAAAGTGTAAATCACAACAAAGTGCCTAATTCAGTAAAGCCTTACTTTTCCGACTTTTCCTTATCTCCCCTTTAAATTATCCCATGCTTATACCTCTATTGCTTATTCTTTATTTTTAATGGTTGTTCATGAATTACCACATCAAAATCGACTACTGCATACATCATTGCTGTAATTTTTTAATTATTAGATGCTTATCTCAGTTATCGGGATGTAATAGAGCAAGGCAGATTTTCCTTTACAATTTCTTCGGTCTCAAGTTTGAGTTATTACTCTTTATAACTGTTTTTTTAATTGAATAAGATTCTTCAGATTGTGTATGATTTTCAACATGACCGATTTTAGTTTGGCAAAGGAAATTTAAAGGGGAATCTTTTAGTGCATTCTAATTTTCCGTGTAGCAGGAAACGTAAAAAGTGCACCTCATCTCAATGGAGATGCCGAAGAGGCTGTCCAGTGTATATTACCATTAAAAATTACCATTACCGTATTAGTTTTGTGAGTGTCTTTCTGACGAATAACGAGGAAACAGAAATTAAAACTTTACAATTCAAAAACAATCTTAGAATTAATGCTGCTTTACACCCTCAGGAGATATAAGATATGACCTCAGACTTATAAGTCCTCAGTAAATATACAGATAATTTTGCAAAATTATTTATCACATTATATTTTTAATTCAAATTAAAATTGTGAGCAAAAACAGTTGAAGAAGTTCATATAACTTTATCAAGCCGTGTGGTAAATACTAAAAATATTTGTGTACTTTGCATGCACTAGAGAAGAGATATCCAAATGTATGGCTTCCTGCTGATCTGATCGTTTGCTATACCTCAATATATTATATCAATGTGCTCAACATTATGCGAATATACAGAATGAAATCTTTGTCTTAAATTACCGAAAACGCTGACGCAGTTACATATTAAAGGGTCGTAGAGAGAAACCTTAGATTGAGAAAAATCCTTTTGTATTTCTGGTACGAATGAATGACAATTTAGTACAAAATTAACCAAATATACCTAACATGCATAATTTACAGTTTTATGTTACCTTAGATATTTTGTATTGAAAAGTCATTGACTTTACCAATGTCTCCTTGTCCTGATGGATGGTACATTTCGTTGTGTTCCATTGTTTAAGCGACTCTACACATTACATGGAGAAAACAATGGAATGGTAATTATTATTAACATATTGCTAAACTATAAAGTCATAGTAAAGTATAATACTGGAAACATTTTATCTCAAATGCAAATATTCGTTGTATAGATGTTTCCAATGCTTTATTGCTAGCTACCTGACCTTTATAGAGTGAAACTTACGAACGCATATTCAATGCTATTTACACGCATAGCCATGCAAATCAACTAGGTATGCTTTTTCGCCTGGCTGGACAGTTAAATTGTTAGAAAAATAATCCTATTCCTGCCGACGCAGCATTTTGTCGTGTTTCTGCTTTGGGATGGACTTGGACATCAACACACAACATCAATACATTAACTTTTTTCTTTAACATTTCCTAAATCCCTTTGTTGAATTTGTTGTCATCATCTTCTGCTGTAAATCTATATATTTATACTAATAGGACAGTTGCTTAATTAAATCTTATTTGCTATATTATTAATGCAAAGAATATATGTGGGTGTATGGGTTGAAATGTGAGGAAGTGACTTAGTATCTTTGGAATAAACGTGGTGTCTTAATAATGTATGTTATACATGAGCAGAGATCACTAGACTGTAGTGTGGATGTGATGAGAACGAAATGTAATGTAAGTGAAGGGTAGGACTAAAGAGAACTTTTTGTTGTGTGTGTTGCTTCCATGCTTCCTTCTTCAGTTAGTTGGTTGCAACTACTGCCCTTTCTACTTAAGTTGTATTAAGATGTACTAGTAGTAAGCTTTTGGTTGATTGTAGCTGTTACCTAGAGTACACTTCTTGTAAAAGAGTTCGTGATTCAATAAAATGCAACTCTGCCAGATGTACTATTTTTCATCGTCCCGTACTCTTTATATAGACCTTTCAACTAAACATTTTCAAAAGGAAACGTCCCAACTCAAAAGTTGTGGATCTTTAATTTAGATTTTGGATATTATGTTTCACTTATTTATTTTGTACTGTATTTTGAGATTTGAGATCTGGTGGACGTAAGTATAAAGTCCAAACTGCAGGAGAACGTATTTTGCAGCCATACCGGGCGGCTGCATTTAAGAGATAATAGAGATCAGATGAGGGAGAAATTGGAGTGGGAGATGTACGTCCTCGTCTGCTTTCACTTACTCTATACTTGTGTTTTAAAGTACTATGAAGTTGTTGAGACGTACCTAGGAGTAGTGGTAGTGCATACGTCAGTGCAACCTTTCAAGCGAATCCAAAAGGCAAAGAAATAATATCTGTATCGAAAAGCAAGGAACTACTTCTACGTGCAAACAAACGAAGTAAAAGACGGAAATGACTCGATCTGGTCATGGTGGTGGTGGTGGCGCAGACTGCGATGCATACGGACTGATATTGTGCGTATATGAATAAAGGCGTATTTCGTGCTTCGGAGTCGTTTTTCAAGAGCATTCGGAGCTTCATTCTTTTCACCATGCTCTTTCTCTAGTATAGCTCCTCTCTCTTGGCTTCTACACTTCGTCTTCAAAGGAGCCCTTGTTCGCTGTAATCTCCAGATGAAAAGTCTCTAATTCAAACTCGTGCTTTTCCTTGATTCTGCAAATTTTCTTGTATTGCTCTTATAAAGCATACACAGCTACGTTTTGCCCTATTCGTGTTTGCAAATACGAACACATACACCAAAGTACATACACTTCAACAAACAAAATTTGCTGCGATATCTACAGCCATGATATGAATTTGACGCTGTCAATTCCGAACGTCCATGGTGGATTCACTATAGCTGATATTTACACATTCATGCATACATTTATAAATAGTGAAGGTGTAGTAATGCTAAATAAATTTACTGTTGCAGTCAAATTATAAGTACAAGGGAAAAGTACGGGAGGCCGAGTAGAATTTTGTGCAGTAGTTTTTTAACCCTATTGGGCTTATAGTAAAGCCTTTGAAGACAGTTGTCGTGTCGGGTAGTTCTTTCTTATTCCAAGCAAACCTAGAAAAGCCGAAGCAGTGCAAACATCGCAAGAAAAATGTATGTGCCAAGCAGTGAGGTTTATATTGACTGGGGAGAATTGTGAAAGGTGTGTTCTTTTTGTCCTTTCCAGTGGTGCTATGTACTATTCTAAAATTGAGAGTGCACAAGGAGCCGGTGGAAGAGGTGCATATTTCCAAGAGAGTTATTCTCACACTGATGGCTTTTTTGTTTGCATTGTTTTTATGGGAGATTCTTACTTTCGTCCCTTATTTTCCCCGCATGGCACTGGCACTTCATTATTTTCTTCTTCAGATCAGCGTAGTAGACCCTCCCGAGTCAGAATCCAGCGCATTGATGGGATAGTCGAGCCAAGGTTTATATTATAAGTAGTATACTTACATATACCTTGTATTTAGACACACATATAAATATCTCCAGAGGTACACCGACTAGTATTTCGGATAGAGAGGAGGGTTAGTGTACTCCAAGCAAGTTTCGCAAGCATGGACTGATTGAAGGAGAAAGTAAATATATTCAGATATACGTATGTAAGTGTATGTAGCCGGGAGAATCTCTATAATATGTATAACATGCATATACGTAGCCAGAAGTTAGTGCATGCCGCCAAATGGTGTATTCGCCACATCAGCATCTAACAGAATTTTTTTCTGGACCTGAACCAATTTTTCTATGTCGACCCTTCTCGGTTGCATCTCTCTTACAGATTGATACACGTGTCACACCTTCTAAGACAGTCCCCACTCAAATTTATGCATTTTCTTCGTCCTCTGGTTCACTTACTTACATTCACTGTCCATCTACTTCCTCTCTCACTGCGAACCTTTCTCTATCTCTCTCATCTAAAACTAAAACTCTCTGACGAAAAACGCAAAGAATCTCGCAGGTATTATCTTCTCGCTTGAATGCCAGCTTTTTACTCTAATGCGCTCAACGCATTTCATGATCTTCTGTTTATACGTTGCTTGTAACAAAGTGGACCCAAGTTTTTTTCGATTGTCGCCCCTCTCTATATAAATATTAGTAATTTCTCATTGTCCACCCACAGCCAAAGGCTATCACCATTTCCTGCTTTTCTTCCGTCTGTCATTTTAGGCAATCTAGCAGCACAAATTCAATTTTCTCCTCTAACAGCATTCCGCTATTTATTCAATCGATATGGGCAAAGTTTAAAGTTTAATCCAGTTTCTATCAATTTAGTCTAATTTCTGGGAATATATAAAAGGGAATTCAATTCCAATGGTTTCATCCCAACTTACGCAAATTACTTTTATGCAAGTAGGTCATGTCGTGCTTCTGCGGTTACAAGGTCACTGAATTGTTTATACATAGCTCTTTGTGTTCCGTGTTTAATCATTAGATATGTGCAGGGTCCTTGTATGTCTTGTGGTAAAAGTGCATTATAATATTACCTTTGTTACACTGACGGAGCGCATTCACTAATTGTATTTACGACAGAGGAAGGAAAGTTTTCTGCAATAAAGTGCTTCATAACGAGAGATACTCCTTAGACATTTTAATAGCATAGTAAATAAGCATTATTAAACATTTTAATAAATAAACACTTAAGCATTTTAATAGTAGCTTTTACAATCATGTACTTAAGAAACTAACTGTATTTTTTAAGAAAATTTAATAAATCGATGTAGGTACCATTTAATTGCAAGGAGCTATGAGAGTTTGTCTGCTTGTTCTAAATATTGCCACAATCAATTTTTAGCGTTGTTACATGAAACCTTATGTGATGGCATAAAATGTAATACAATATTCATGTCTGGAAAGCTGCTGTAATATAATAACCAACTTTTCGCATTCTGTTAAATGCATAAAATTTAAATCCTTTTCCTTTTGAAGCTTTAAGTCATCGGCTGAAATTAGGAATGAGAAGCTGGGTAAATAAAGGTAGCGAAGAATACGTTGGAATATTATTACGATGTGCATGAAGAAATAATAATAGGAGTAGGTAGTCAGACTAGTAACATGTTTGCGGAGAAAAGTAGTGTTGTTTGTGTAGGTTGTTTGTAAACACAGTGAAAGTTGTGATATGACATTGAGGGTGATGTTTTCGCATGGATGGAACATGGAGGTTTGTACAAGCGCTGTAAGTGAGTAGTAATAGAATAAGTTATTAGAGTAGAGGGAGTCAGTTTGTAGATGCACCCAAGGGCCTTAATAGTATGGTAATGGTAAATTCATAGTAAACTTTTATGGAAATGACACGGTTCATTTGAGCCAACATTTATATGCCTTATTTGAGTACTCTTGAGAGTAAGTTGCGTTCATGGAAATGTTTTAAGAATCTTAAATAAATGTCCCGTCCATTAGGGAACATCCTTTGGTAAGGGAGTCGACTTTAATTTCTAATATTTTATTAATCGCTTTCACACACATTGTATGAACCACAATGCTATCTTAACTTCTGTTAATGCCCCTCTGTAAATTTCAGGAAAACTATTTTTACCAAAATTAGTAAAAGTCGTTATTTGTAACAGCAAAGTTCATTCTAAGTAAACTTTGAACGGCACGACTCTTAATTCACCTTGCACTACTTCTCATTTTCACTTTTCCATTTCACTAGGTACAGCAGACTAACTGCGTACACTTGAGTGATGTAGTTGTACCCACAAGGCCAATAGTTTTATGTGTACACAAACACATACTTATAATATTGTGTACCAATATGTGCACAAGGTAATTCCACCAGGGCAAAAACTAAGTTTTATGGATCAAAAATCCCAAGGGTCCTCATCAACGAAGTATACTCCTATACTTTCCGTATTAATTTCGCTTGATGTTTCAAACAAAAGTTACACATTACATACACATGTACTTTCCTGGAAAAATAAGTAGGCACGTACTTTATCTGTAGCAGTTGACCTACTGACTCTACTTTGTGAACATTATCATTCTCATATAAAACATAATCTCATTTTGGCTACCTGCTTGTTATATTGTTATGTGCACGGTTGTAGACTGCTTCTAAGTATTAACTATAGTCGTGCTGTATACTAATAATGACATCATGGAATAAATGTTCCTTACTTTGCATGTGCAAATAAAGTCTGACAAGTGAATGCCCAGAATATATAATTACTACTTGTATCATAACTATATAGAATGATAAATAATTCTGTGATGTTTAACATGTGGAAGTGCTCATTAAACAGAGTTCACTCTGAATCCGTGCAGAAATACATCAACCAATAAATCTTGTCTTCCCATTCCTAAAAAGCGTGTCACATTATTATTTTGTAACTATTGGGATTATTCCAAGGAATAGTTAAGTCATTCTGCAGTTGTTGTGAACCATACTAACGAGTTAAATAGACCATAAACTTTTGTCTTTCTTTCCTTTGTTCAATCATTCCCTACGAAACTAGACAAAAATATTTCCGAGAAATATACGGTTTCAGTTTTGATTTTCTAGAGATTTTTTTCAAATATTCGGACGGGTTTTCATGAAACTTTTCTGCAAATTGGTACAGTTGACAGGAGCAACTTCAATGAACATTTTTATGCTTGACCTGAGTAATGCAAATGGTACATATTTACATATTTACATAGAATAACATTTTAATGTTCAAAGTGCATCACCATCGATTACAAAATATATTTCTAGCAATAAATACACGTTGTGTATTACTGCATTAAGAATTATCCTGGTAGTTACCTTCAATCTGTCGTCCCGATCATTTTTTGGTTAATACTTATGTTAATAATTGAAGCATTACACAACAAACAACCTGAGGGTTCGAAATCGATGTTGTGTAATTTGAAGTACCTAAGTAAGTAAATGCATAACCCAATGATGAAACGATTTAATAAGGTCATATTATTAAAGGATTAAAATTTCTTTGATATTGAAGGGAAGAGCTTATAGAATTCTGAAAAGACATTTACTAATATGCTCGTGAATTCTGTGATGAATATTCGCAGTCGGGATTTATGCACAATATGTCATTATATTATTGCCTCAAGGGACTGTGACTGAGACAGTTTACTCCGAATCGGTGCAAAACTATGCCATGAATTTTGTGTGCGCAGTGTTTGTATAATACAAACATTCCGTTGTGAAAGCATGTTTATAGATTGACGTAACTTGAACGTACATAATCTATGTAATGTTCAAGTACGACAATGAAATTACTTCTACCTTCTATTGTTACATAATAAAAAATCTGTAAGCACAAAGAAATATTTTTAATTCTTTCAGATTTACTGAGACGCATGAGATCATTTTAAAAACAAATTGATTCTGCAGCAGGTACAATTTAACTTAGCTATTGTGTTACATTGTTAATATTATTTTTATCCATCTTGCCATTGTAATATAATGTGAATTTGTGACAGCGTATACTCTAACCAAATGAGAATCTTTTGCACAAAACATAAAATGAACGAATTCTTTAAATGAATAGTAAATATAAAATGTCTCAAGTTGAAATGTGAGTATAATGGCCACAAATTGCAAAAATAGCATTAGAATATAAAATACACTTAAATAATAATAATACTATAGTACTTATAAAATGTTTCAATACTGTATTTACACTTTGGAAATTTATTTTGTTAGTGTCTTCACTCCTGAAAGTATCCATATTCGATTGCCACTGTGTGTTTTGCACATAAAAATGTAAAGTTTGTTCAAGGTAGAATATAAACATACCAGGCGAGTAAAATCCAACGATTGGGCAAATGTGCGTTATTTGTATATATTTGAAAGTGAAGTTGTTACTAACTGAGGCTGCCAACACAAGGAGGTGAAGTGGAACGATGTAACGTGGGAAATGATCCGATATGATTTCATGTGATCATTCGGCCAGGTACTTGTATTTCCTATCATCTTTTTTTTCTGCTGAGAATTGTATCGACGAGCAAGTTGAGTTTGGAAAGACTTTTTTGCGCCTTAAGTGGATTGCATGTTGGAAGCAAAGGGAAAAAGATGTGCTGGCTACAACGAAAGGTTCACCTACTCTGTGACGACTATGTCAGATGTTTCTACGCGAACTATGTGCAGCGTATACACTGACAATGAGTAAGTGTGCATCTTCCTCCCTTTCCCTATCTTAAAGACAAACACAGTATAGGAATCTGCTTTTCCTTTGACTATCTGCAAACTTTCCTTGATTCTCGGTCTTTTCAAACGGAGACGTCAGTTGCCTAATGGCAAGAGTGCTCCTTTTTCATTCTCTCTCTCTCTCTCTCTCTCTCTCTCTATCCTACTCTCTCTCTCTTTCTCTTTCTGTTCAAGAATTTCAGTTGGAACGAGCTTCGTCACACTAGTCATAGCATTGCAATGGCCTACAGATATGTGCTAGCTGTTCAGTTTGGACTGGAGCTCTGCTACTTTCCTTACTTGCACGGTAGAACTCCAAGCCATTGTGATGCATAAAGTTCTCCAATGTGAAACAGAACGGTGGTGGTCGTCAGAGCATCAGTAATGCACGGAATAAAGGGATGTGTAAGCTGTGTAAGGAACACATAGAGAAGCGTACAGAGAATTTCTTATGTGGATCTAACTCTGACTAAGTAAGTGAGTGAGAAGACAGAGCTATAACTCTCTACTACTATATATTCAACACACAGTCGGTGGATGGGATAGGCTCTCTCTATATTTTATACGTAGGCTAAACACCCCACCAAACCAGACCGCTATTAGATATCGAGCATTAGAGAATTTCCCTTTCTACATTTTTCCCTTGCTTGGTTACTCTGCTGAAGAAGACTGTGGAAGAAGACTGTGGAAGAAGACTCCCTCCTGCAATGTTTCCATCCAGGGCTGCTGCTGTTCGTAGTTAGCCTGACCTAGCCTCGTAGCTTCCTCTCTTTCTTTCTCTCTGGTCTCGCTACGAGCAGCAGACTGCTGGTAGCGAGACTCATCAACCTCCAAAGTTTTCGCTAAAGAGATGAAAAATGGTTTCACATTAGAATTTCTTCCTGTCCTACCTAAAATGACTCTCTGATTCTTTTCACAGAGCTTGTTGTTTTCTTGATGCCATTCTTTGCTCATATGTCAAGATGCCAAGCACAAACTCCAACTACCTTCACTGTCATTCCTATATTATCAAGTACTTGAGCAAAACACGCAGACAACTCTCTCCTTTCTCTCTTGTTCTCTTTGTGAAACTTTCTTTCTCTTTTTGTTTCTCCATTTTCTGTGGAATATTTTTATGCAGCAGGCTTTGAATTTCATAATATCTTCGATTAATAAGAATGCTTGTAAGAACTAAGCAACCAAGTCTGAGCAGGCCACACGGCGAGAGAAAACTCCTCTGGAAGTTCCTGTGCATTAATACCATTTCACAGAATTTCCACTCTACTACTTCAAATTTAAATGAAAAGTTGTTTTTGCTTGTGGGGTATCTTGTCTGGATCTTGTACTCTTACTAGTGCTACTTTCCTTTCGCACTATATGACAAATTTTTCGTAGGAGCACTCATGTGTGCACTGTAGTCAATAAATATATTTATCATATTCATCACTTCTCCTTTGTTCGTGTGTACTTTACTTATTATTAGGATACGACGGCGTTCTATTATTTGTGCGACTGACGTTTGGATAACTTGCCAATTAATATTGATGCTCTGAACTATGTTACTCAATGTGGATATTTCCATTTTGTTTGCAGACAATAAAGTCCCATGGAGAAGGATCAGCGGGAAATAATCTACAGCCTCTCTCTCTTCTTCTCTTGTGATCATAGAAAGCATGCAGCACCTTTACATTTCGGATTTTGATGTATTGTGCTCCATAAGACTCCGTTCTTCCTCGTTCCACGTTGTACAAGGACAATGGTGTGTCCTTTAAAAGGAAATGCATTTAAAAACAGTCAGTCTTCTATTCACTAAAAGGATACTGCCAAATATACTGCACCATATATATCGTGTTAGTCCATCAACTCCCAAATAACTTCTCTCATGTGTGAGTTTTATTAAAATGATGCCAAAAACACTTTTACCAATACCCTAATGCACCGCGCTACTATTGTGAAAACTTACTTACCCACCAAATAATATGTTCCAACTTAAGTTGTAAGTATAGAAAGATTTGAATGATAAAACTACTGTATTTTAACTGTTAATGATTTTTTCATAAATTCTATTAGGAAATGAATTTATTAATAAAACTTTGGGTTTACAAAACATTGAATTAAGATAATCTACTAATAATTCACCTGGGGTAATTAATATCATTCTAGAGCCTGAAAAACATGTTGCCAAAAAGTGAAGTTAGCGAAGTTAGAATTAAAACGATATATACGGTAGGATGAAAGATATTTTCCAACTATGTTCCAACATACAATAAACTGCTTCTCTCTGAGCAACTTTATCTTTTCTCAGGTCTAACCCACTTGTACTTTATGATAGCATCCGAGTTTCATTTCAGACTAGGTAAGCAATAATAATACAGTATAGATACGTATTTAGGATCATTTCCATTGTGCAAAACGAATGCCTTTTGCTTTTCTTTGTACAAGCATATCAAGCGGACACTGTGTGCGAGTGCTTTAAAACTTGCAAGGAGACGGAAAGGCAAAACTACGGGCTTTATATTGAATCTTAGCTGCGACTACATTATTTTCCGCATTGATACTCTCTGTAAAGAACATTGCTTTAGAAAACACACGGAGAGAGATAGAGGGATGAGAGAAACTGTCGTCGGCTTCGCTTTACATTCAAGAGGACCCTTATAAATTCTCGTGGTTATGATATGAACATAGTTTGGCACACTGTATGAAATGTAAGACAAGTACCTCGTACGAACAAGTGCCCATTACAAAGTAGTATATAATATGAAGAAGTGGATGGATGCACTGAAAAACTAAATAATAATATATACAAGTGTGTGCTTCCAAGATAAGAAGGTAAAGGTACTGGCTCTCTCCTTCAACTCCTCTAATATACATATCTGCACTTTACACAGAGAGAAACCAACTAAACGTATTTAAGTATAGGAATCCACACGGTTGAAGAAATTGTAGTTACACTGGTACATGTAACTTGGAAGACACAGGAGAAATGCACAGAAGAAAGTGAAGGAAATTCCGAGGAATTTTTGCAGTCATCTGTGTCTACATAGTGGAGGTAGGTAGTGGCGGTGGTGGAAGTAGTCGTAATATCGATGGTGGTGGTAGTAGTAGTAGTATGCTGTTCTCATCATCTGATGTTAGATATAAGAAGACGGAGAAACGGTGAGTCGACCCACGCGCGTCTCATCATTCTATTTACGACTCGACTTTCTTTTGTTATGTCCCACAAAAGATACAGAGAAGAGCAAAGAGAAAATAGCCGAGAGAAACTGAGTTCTTGTTCGTCAAGTGTCACATACGCAAGAGGAACAAAATCTTTTGTGTTTATTCTTTTGAGTTTTTTGGTCTGTGCCTTGAATTGGTTTGGCGTGTCTCTTTTCTACGAGTAAAAGGGGGAAAAGATGAGAGTAGGTATATGTCATTCTATATGTCATTCTTAAATCCTTATATTGCACAACCATATTTATTATTCCCTCATTCCTTCATTCAATGCGCCGCACCTCACTATCAAATTAAACTATACTTATAATAATATTATATGTACATTACTCCCATTATACTTACCCCACCTCATACCCACAGGAATACTCACAATGTCATTTATCGCTGTTCTTGCACCATACGAAAATCATAAATTTAATCAGTAAGATTTACAATAACATTTTATGTGATGGGTACAACGTGTAGGTAGTTTGAGTAACAATCGGAGCAACTTATGCAGTCACTGCGTATGATTTTGCAGAACTGTTGGATGGGATTAATTGAAGTAAGTTGCACTTTTACTGGTATGAACTGGTTGATGTGCTATATACAGAGATTGCATAATCAAAGGTTAGTGTTGTAGGTAATGGATGGACAATGAGTTTCATGTTATTTACTGTTGTCGTCGATACACAGAATAGTGAACGTTGAGCAGAAGTTCCATTTTCAATTTGCCGAAGGAACACTCCGTAATGTTCATCGTGCAGCCCGTGGACTTGTGAGTGCATGTTTGAATGGCTTATACTATATGTCAAGTTGTAATTGGACGAGGACGAAAAGATCTACTGGCAACTAACACGGAACAAAGGCAAGTCTGAGTCCGAGCCAGAAATCTTTTCGGTTCTCTTCAATATTAGTAGCCACTATGTTCTCGTACTATCACGGAAAAGTGAAAATGAATCAGAGAAGAGAAATAGCAAAGAGAGTAGTTGGAAAGAAATTTTTCTGCGAGAATATCTCTATATACTTCTATTACTATTTACTACTGGGTAGTCTTGGTGTGTTGTTTAGTAATTCTTGTTGGCGTGGGCTTGATTCGTGTTGAAGAGCCATAATATCTGTGTACAGAGTATCTACGTATGTAGACAATATGTAGGTATGTATAATGTGTGTGTACAGATATGTGTAAGCACTGCTTTTATGTGTAATACTCGGAAGATATATAGAAAAGTAGTAAAACGGTGGCAGAAGTAGTGCAGAAACAGTCATTGCATTGCATTGGTAGTAGGTAAGTAAGTACACAGTAGGTAAGCAAAGTAAAGGACTACATGGAAGGTGAAAAAGATTTGGGGTCGTAACTCTTAGTATTTCCATTGCTCCAAAGACTTGGGTTGACTAATAATGTTATCCTCTAGGTTAAGCTATCGTGGGATCCCACGTAAAATTGTTTTGTATATAAGCATATCAAAGGATAAATTGTTTACAACCCGGCTTGCAC
>JABASD010004821.1:0-14210 GCA_019776165.1 Pogonognathellus flavescens | reverse complement strand
ATGAAAAATTTTTCGAATGAGGGCAGCTGATATTTTCACAGTAGTGTACAAATGGTCTAAGCATTACGTGGAAAAAATTTCATTGAAATCGGTGACACACACTTGTGAACCTTTGCTTGTCAGTTTTGAATTGGTGGCTTCGACTTTGTCATGCTATCGCACAGAAATTTTATGTAGCTGCAGCTCGTACTTGTGCTAGGTCTTGAAAACAATAAAAAAAATTACACAACCTTATAACATATTACATGGGCAAGGTTTTCCAATCAAAAACGCGATTCTCCCCACTTCTGACATTCTGCACGTACGTTCTACATGAAAAAATGAGATAAAATGATTTCATTACACGGAAGACTCGATCAATATTTAAATCACTCTTCGGCTCATTGCTAACTGTAATGGCAAGGAAATAATCTACCATGTCAATATTTAAATATAAATATAAGTGAAGTACGTAATACACCTGCACATTTTTTGTCCCGTCCCCGTCTGTTTGCATTTGAGAACGACCGAGGGAATACATCAAAAATACCTACGGCTTTTCATTGAGGTCTCACTATTAGCGGATTTACTGTTTGTTGATTCTCACAGGTAGGCTTAAGGATCCAGGTAAACTTAATTCAAAAGCCTCTTTCCCAATTTTCATTTAAACATGAGGAATCATGCATTGTTAACTAGGGATTTTCAAATGTACAGACATCATCCTTGTAGCTGAATAAATGAAAGTCAACCCAGCTAAAGCTTTTTCCGTAAAGCTTTATTTTCAAAATAATCCCCTGTGTCTGTTGAATAATCAAAGTTACTTTCTGTAAACAGGTTGCGAAATGAACACAATCGCAAAGAAGAATTTGTCACACAGAAGAAGCTGCCTTTGATATTAAAGCTGATTATAGGAGAATATTTCTAAATGTACAATATACAACAGGTACCTTTACCAACTATTAAGGCGGGACATAATTCCGATGATAAGTAGCGCATATCCAATTTTGTTTGATGTATTTATTCTTCAATCGTTAGGATTTCTGTGATACTTAAGTTAATCATTATAAAGTATCGTACAATGTTGTTTGAATTACTGTTTCCACCAACAGCGCTTATTATTAGTGACAAGAGAACAAAAGCAAATTACACAAAGGGCCATTATTATTTGTTGACTAAATAATCTCTTCTTTTGTGATGGTCCGTAGAAATGAAAACAAAATGATGATATAATTTATTAAATGCACATTATGAACCATCTATAATTTGTGTAACAACACTCTGTGCTTGTATCTGTCTGTCCGTCCGTCTGTATACACGAGAACTCAAGAATGGTTTGAGAAAATTCATTCATGCGCGATAATCGTAGTATTGAGGTTAAGTTTGAAGATGGAGTCAATCGGTCAACTACTTCATGGCCTTTGGCTCTTTAACTAACACTGCCATTTCATTGTAGAATGTCTGCAAACTGCGAAATTAAATGACAAATTGAAATCTGCCTACGTTTGATTTTGTAGTAGCAATGACAATGATTCAGACACAATGCTACCGTTGGTGGCATAACAGAGCCGTTTGGGATTAAATCCAGTCCCTGGAGTCAGAGCTGGTCATATCCGACCCTCCATAAACCCGAACAAATAACATCTACAATCTTGTGTTTATTATTTTTCAAGGTTTGCAGGCGGTTATTTAAACCCTGTTTTGACCGGTTCATCGACTTTTCAAATGACATTCCGTTTCATAAGTAAATGTATCATTATTTGGTATTACTCTTCATAACGAATATTTAATCCAATTATTTCTAAGCCATATACAAGCTGCTGCTAATTATTTCGTTGTCTGTTTACAGGAGGTTTCAAACTTATAGGATTAAAAACGACACACAAAATTTAACATTTCTTTCATGAACGACACACGTGTAACAATTTCATCCGACTGAAAGTTTAAGCTGATAGAACGTTGATACACAAATTCTCCAACTGGGCAATGTTATTAAGTTATTAGACTATCTGAATACATTATTAACATTATAAACCAAATTTAATTATCTAGTTATACAAACTTTAGGATCCTCGAAAAATGTAAGAACTTTATACCAACTTGTTCATGAAAGCAAAGTGGATTATTAATAAATATAAATATATAGTATATAAATAAAGCGCTTATCTAACAAGCTTTTACACAAATGTGCTGATAAATAAAAGTCAAGTAATTATTTATAGCTATTGGGAGAGATCAACTTCATTTGACAATGCAGCGTATACAATACAATACAAGTATAGTATTTAAATAATGGTAGCTATATAAAGAATCAGGCAAAACGTGTGTGTGATGATGATGAACGTCGGTTTATTGAAATAATTTTGGGCTGCATGTAAACATAATATGTTTAACATACATTAATTCTGAACAGCATTTCATTTTGGCAAATTTTATATAACATTTGTATTATGAAGGGATTGCTGCATCATTATTAATTAATATTAGAAATCAACGAAGCAAGAACATTTGTATAAGCACTTGTGCCATAAGTGAAATCCAAATGGTTGTAATTGTCCACTTCAGTTGCATGGTTCAGAGAGTTTGTAAGAGCTCCAATAGTCCTAAGTGTGTCCTAAAAACATAAAAATGTGAAATTATATGCTTAACATATCAAATGATAGTTTACAAACAAAAAATACCATTTATCAGAATAATTAATTTATCTTACAAAAGTATTAACTTACTTTCGGAGTGGCCAAAGTATCTTGACTTCCGTAATAAAAGATAGTTCTAGCGGTGACCTTAGATAAATCATACCTTGGAGGCACAGTTGAATTGTACACTTTCAGATTTTGCACTAAGCCGTAATCCATTTGAAGAAAATCATTATTTCGCATGTTGGTTAAAAAATGATAAAGTGTATTGGAGGATGTAGATGCAGGTGTATGTCCGACCAAATTTGTCGTAGTTGTCTACTTGGCATAAGTGAAATTAAATTAATAATTAATTAAATGAGTTTAATGCTTAAAAAGTGAATCAGGTCTTTCATACTTACTGCAGCAGTATTTCCAGGGGAGTATCCAACAATCAAATACAAGAAGCTGCTACAGAGAGGACCAATGGTACAGACTAATGGAGCACCTACATGCATGGCATCAACAATATTTTGCGGTATAAGCTCTCCTTCACCTAAGGCTTGTAGCAGCAACTGTTAACCAAAAATCAGCTCAATAATAATAAAGCATGCAATGTGTAATTATTTGTCTTGCATAGTAAGTAGGACATAATTTTTAATTTATTTGCATGATATAATGTATTAAACTGTTATAAATAAATATTTTCCTTCGTTAACAAGTTTACCACCCACGTTCATGAATAATGTAAAATATCTCAAGTGCATTTTAAGCATTATTACCGCTTGGTATTGAGATGCAAGAGCCAGAACTGCCACAGGGGATGTTGCATTGCCGACGTAGGTTACTGGAGCTAGTCCGTACATTAACTTGATTTTGCTGTTATACTCGGGCTTTTCTGACATGCAAACAAAGAACATTGTTGTTCCCATTGAATGACCAACGTAGTAAACACTCGGCTGATTTGTAGTATTTGTGATGTAATCCAAAACAGCAGGGATATCATAAATGCCCATTTCGTGCCAACTGAAGAAAAAAATTGAAAGTTAATTTTCTACTGGAAAAATAATTAATTGGAAATGAAACACTTCAAACATTTTTTACCTAAAATTCCAATAAATGTTGCTTCTTTGACTAGAATCATATGCTGGATTAGTATGATTTCTGGAATATGTACTTCCTCGAGAATTTCCTGAAATAGTAATTTGTTTTTATTGTTCTATATATATAAAAATACAGATGCAAAAAATAGACTTGGTAAGTTGCAGCAAATTATGTACTTACCCAACCAAACATCATAACCGTTGTCTGCTAATAAAAAGGCTGAAATAAAATGGAAGAAAATTGTTAGCTAAAATCCAGGATTATCAAAATTATACCTAGATTTTGTTTAAAAGTTGTTTCGTTGTTTCATACGCAGTGTATTATTTTGAAAGTTCACAAGCCAGTCGTCACTGGAACAAAACAGACAATGCTGAACAAAGGCGACGCCTTTCGTGTTTGTTTGATTTGTTGCCGATTTTTTTCCGTAAGGAATACGAAAAAGTGTTAAGATGTAGCCATCTTCCGTGGTCACGGTGTGAATTTCTAATGGATATCCATATTTGGTAATAATTTGAGGCTATGGGCAAAAAAAATATTATTTTGTTCAATACCTACCAATAATATCACATTGGTAATTAGGAATGCCAATTAATTTTGTAATAAGTACCGAGCTTAAATTTGCGTCAGGATTTGGAGCTGTTACAACATTTGAAAGTCTTAAAGTAGAGACAACAATATTCGCTTCAACAGTCAATATAACTCCAGCAGCGCAGAGTATTATTGCTAATGAAATCATAATGATTATTGAAATCGAAGAGTGTCATGAAACACACAATTAAAGCATTATTGTGCTTGGACTGGAGCTTTATATATACTACTCTTAACATTAAAATAAATTTTTGGCACTTAAGTAGTTTAATCCCATTATGATCATCCACGACCTAGTCAATCATATTCTGTGAATGCTTTTCTATACATTCAATATTTTACTGAGCCGAGCTACAAAAACGTGGTTATGAATTGCCGTTCCCTTATAAATAACCATTAATCTCCGCATAATGCAACCGTTCCCCTGATTAACTTCTCTCAAAGTTGTTGTGTACGCCTATTTGCCTATTTGCATGTAATTTGAGAAGCTGATAAAGCTCAACGGCTTTAAAAACGATGAAATGCTGATACCCAGAAAAAATGGTACAGGCAATTAAATTAAATTTCATGGTTCATATGAACTACTGCATTACATGTGGATGTAATATTACGAGTAAAATTTAAGTTTTTGTTTTCATTTCATGGTGGAAAAGTGTCACTTTATTCTATTTAATTTTTTTTATGTTTTTAATTCCACAATAGTTTGTTAATATTCAAAATTTTCATAGAAAAATGCATAAAAGCATAAAAGCAACTTTTTTGGTTTGTGCAAAATTTTTAATCAGTTAATTCCACGGATTCTACACAAGAACGGTTTGAGATAATTCATTCATATAATTTTGTAAACATATACCAGTGCCGCAGTGATCTAATTGAAGTTCTAAGATAGGGTCAATCGGTCTACTACTTTATGACCTCTGATGCATTCGCTGTTGGAAAAAACTTTTTCCTCCAGTATCCTACAAAAATTTACCGAGTAATCTAAACCATTTCCCGATTTATTGGTAACACAATGCGTTGACAAACACTTGCAAGCTATTTTTTTCGCAAATTTTTATTTTCGCCGAAAATTTCCTGGTATCCAGGATCGCGAGGTATTTCCACCAACGGCACTCATTGAATGCGTCATGGTACAAATACCAATGGAAATATTGCTTCGATTTAACTGGCAGGATATGTAATCCTATCGTCTGAGAGTAATTAAAATTGGCATAATACTGTTTGCAATTTCATGACGAAACTTTTATGCATACTTCGTTAAACAATGATTTATTTTTCAATTGTAATAATGTTCTCGAATCTGTAAAGTAATAAAGATAACGCACGTAATATAATTTTACTACATTATTTTTGAGATATATAATATACCATTGTCTCACGTAACCAGTGCCACAAATGACACAAGACACAATAAATACTTATTATGTATACTGTACAATAATTTTATTCCTGCCCTAGCATCTCTGTCCAAGTTGATATTTTTAACCATGATGTAAAGTTGTAATTATTCTAACTAAGTACGTCGGCGGGTTTCATTGGTTTACACAGATTCCAATAACTTTCATATACCATACTGCTGAAAGAGAATTGTAATGGTTGTGCGTTTAGATGGTACATTCCTAGAATACAAGTATGGTATAAGGCTTACACAACACCGTAGCTCATAGAACTAGATCGATGAAAATACCTAATTATTATTCCTGACAACAGTTTGCCCAAATATGAAAGTGTATAAATTCATTCATCTAAATACTTTATTATTATAATTCCTAACTTTGGACATTTGTTGTTCAAAGGAATAGTGATCAAATAAGAATTATAAATTGCGATGAAAATGTTATTTGTAAATTACACACACAAACGCATTTCACTATGTTGAAGTGCCTCACAAAAATTACAAAAAATTGCTGTATTGGCATCTGAATCTCATTGTATATTTTACCTTTGTTCAAAAGATAAGTGAAATGCTAATCCCTAGGTTCAAGTTCAGAAAACAAATTCTTCTGGTACATTTGCCACATTTGTTTAGAATTGTAATAATATGTTACATAAAATATTCATACTATTATGACATCGTCTGTTTAGCATGCATCGACTGAAAAGATTATATTGCGCAGTGTCTAAACATGATACATGCCTTTTATTACACTAAAAATTTACAAGGTTACGAACAAATCAAATTTACTTCATTGCAGCAAAATTATTCTTTGAGTATAACTTGTCTAAATTACATGCTGTAAAATATGTAAACTCAATTATTCCTTGTGAATATCATTGCATATTATAATGACTTAAATTTTTAGTATAGACGACTCTGGCGTCAGTTCAAATTATATGCTATATATATACGATCCTGCAACTTTAACGTTACAACGAATGAAAAGTATCGGTCGCCTATCTCATTTTAAAACTGTAATCTCCGATTTCTAGACTTCTCTCAAAGTTGCTGTGTACTAATATAAGCCTATTTGCATGTAATTTGAGATTCTGATAAAGCTCAACGGCTTTAAAAACGATGAAATATGCTGATACCTACAAAACAAATGGTAAAGGCAATTAAATTAAATTTCATGGTTCAAATGAACTACTGCGTGGATGTAATATAGCGAGTAAAATTTAAATTTTTGTTTTCATGTAGAAAAGTGTCACTTTATTCTATATAATTTTTTTCTTTATGTTTTCAATCCCACAATAGTTTGTTAATATTCAAAATTTAAAATCAGTTAAAACATTCGTCAAATGATTAATTGTTGACTTAAGTCTTAAGGTTACTAAGATATGTGCTGCCATTTGGTAGATTGATTCCAAATCCAGTAGACTGGTCCTGACTAAAAGCGGTGCCATGGCCACCTCCTCCAATAGTGGTCTGTCCTCCCGAATATCCTGAAAATAAATTGAATTTTTATTATTTCAATTTAACTATAATTAAAATTCAACTACTAATTCAATTAATCCACTTCAATCCGTGGTCATATCCATATTTATAATGTTGCAATATATAATAAGACTAGAGACAATTTCATTAGTTCAGCATGAGTGAGTTATTTCAATTCAACCTCAATAATTATCAATTATTAACTAATTAATAATTAGTAATAACTCTCGTACCTGGTCTAATCTGTGATCCACCTGAAGCAAAAGAATTTGGAGCTCCATATCCTGTACCCCATGCGCTACTTCCAGAGTTACCATACTGACCTAAATTTGTTACACGTCCATCAGGGGATTTGATTGCAGAGCCGTAACCATGATGGTTGTGAGTAGCAATCCCGAATTGATTGTTTTCTATTAAATCATACAATTATTTAGCTGTATGTCTTACAAAGGCAATAATAAAATAAAATAATTGTAAATCTTACTTCATTATCATTAAAGTTATTAAAGTATACAACAATTAAAGCATTTGATATTTTTAAATTGCTTACGATTCTGTTTCACGCCGACTCCGATTCCAGTATTTAGATTAAATCTTGTGTTGTCGTCAAACAAATCTTCTTCCTTTCCTTCACGTTTCTCGTTATAGTCACCTAAGTCACCTTCGCCATTATTTATGGTCGTGGCCACGACGCTTATTATTCTTCCTACATTTTTGTCTTCGGTATCTTTGTGGTGAGAAGGAACAGGAATGCCGGAAGTAATTTCCACTAAAAATACTACCACAGCAATAAAAATTAAGTAGTAGAATTTCATTTTCAAAAACTTGTAAGTGTAAAATACTTCTGTGTAAAGCGTTTAGTAAATGTGCTATTAGAATTGTGGAAATGTGAATGCTTCTTCTTCGAGTTCTGAATTGGAAAAGAAACTAGAAATGTAATTTTCTTGCTTTATCTGTATTATAATAAAATAAAACGATCAAGCGTAGCCAGGGTACTGACCTCAAGTTGTTGAATACTTTTAGTAAGACCGCAATGTTAAGTTCGTTGCTTGAGAAAAAGATTAGCATACTCAAATGGAAATTCAATTCTTGGAAGATAATCTAATTTTCACCGGCGACTGGGGAGGCAATAGTCAATAAAATATACAAAGTACATAAAATATAATGTATAAAATGCCACCTACCTATGTTGAACGCGTATTTGTCCAAACTCCAAGAAATGCTTTCTAATCGAAGCCTGCCAAACAATATATATATATTATATACATAATCTAAACATAAACAGGTTATGTATATTTTATTCTAAGTAAAGACTGAATCCTTCGTATTATTCTTCGAATGAAAATATACAGAAAATACCTAAGCTAATGATACTAATGATTATACATACCAACACCTATAATGAACTGTTCATTATTCATTTATTTATGCCCGTTTCATTCTTACTGTTGTTTCCAAATTCCAACATTGCAATTCAATACATATATACTGTATATACCTATACCGAATATAAATATAAATTATTAAATTATTACTGGCATAAAACAACTTTTTTCAATCATGATAAACATAATTTCCTAAATAAATTAAACTCATAATGAAAATTCGGAAAAAAAATAATGAAAAGAATAATAAAGTAAAACGATGTACTATTCTGTATGAGGCTATGAAGAATAAAGACATGGCAAAACCCAAAATAAACTGAAGTTTAAAGTAAAATACCTACAATGAATTTTACAAAACCGTTACCATAATGAAGTAGCCACACAAATCAATAAGTTTCATAGGTAGCTTGTTCAGTTTCACGGTAACACTGCCATGAAACAAAGACGAACGACTGATATTACTGCTTGGTGTCAGCATCTGAACGCGGTTTACAAAAGCAGCTTTACATTCTATTCGTAAAATTTCCTGTGTGGCTCAATAAGAAAGGGAAAGGGCTTCAAAAATTTACATTTCAGAAGTATAGAGAGCGGGGGAATACAAGAAGCAAAGTATTGGCTTTGTAAAATCTTGTGTGCAACATAGGAGATGGCGTATGTGTAACAAACGCTGAATATTATCCAGGAAGTATTTCGTTCACAGTGACACTGACAATGGCCAGATCAATACAATTCACAGGGCAACGTGCTTTCCCACTTCTCAAGGTCCGCAAAATATACATCGTACGAAAACATCAACTATGTACTCTGCATCGGTTCACATGGTTGGGGAAAAATATTTCCAGTCTCTCTAGTACCAATGTTTGTATATCCCACTGGGATTGGAAAACTTTTACGGTGATGCTTAATTATTGCTGAAGTAAAACATTAGTGACTTCTGAATTATTTAATGATCATTTGATGTCAATAAAGAGTTTTGCAACCACTACTCAACAGAACAGGCAACTATTCGTTGCCTTACTCTCCTAAAGCAGATTACTCGATGCTAACTACAAGTTACAGAGTTTTAGTATTAGTTACAGCCACGACTACACAAAAAACGCAATGCAAACAAGTAATAGGAACTGAAACACATCATGTATTTTAAAATTTAACCATAAAAGAGAAAGAATGTCTTTTACAAATAATGACTGAAGCACAGACATATATAGCAGTGAGGAAATATGACACTTGTTGTAACACAACACGTTCAAAAATTGTCATCTGTCGTTTAAATTGCTTAACCAATATTTGTGTCTCTTTAGAAAAATGAAGTACTTTGTCATTTGAGGAAATCTGTTATTTCTGCAACAACAAAAGCATCAAAGTCTAAAAAATCTTGGAAAAAATGCTCCACATAGCTTGAATGAGAAAAGGGCACATAAGCTCATCTTGTAATATCAATCACATATTCAGTATCACATGTAAAATCTCTTATTCGTATTCAGAGTATAAAATTCGCCGTCAGATTTTTGACTTATTGAGCAAATACTTTGTTCTATTTCCATCCAGTATACCGAGAAGAGCTAAGCTATCAACTCTTTTGACAAATGTGTTGTAGGTAGTAAATTGAAATTTTTGGGTACGCAATGTTTGGACGAACCCTTCTAGTATGTTGTAGGAGTGAAACTATGCTCCGTCTAATATGCGAGTTTACTTGTCTCGCTTTTCTACTTTTGCATCGACTTACATGCTATTAGAAGCTTCCTTGGTTGCGCAGAGTTTTCTTCCGTGTAAGTAAACGTAAGATAAGAACTTACAAGGAGATACAACTGAAAGAGAAAGAACCTGGATCAGAGTTGAGTTTAGTTTTGTTGAGGAACACGGATGATGGGTGGAAGAATAGGGAACGAAGAGTCTTTGCGTGATATCTAAATATTTATGAGATCATTCCCGAAAAGTTTTCTCTTGCCACAGTTTGTAATGGGATGGCTAACTCGGTTTATGGAAGTTTAACGGGCTCTCCTCTACTAAATTGATCAACATATTCGCCTCTTCGCATATAAAAAAGCCCTACTAAATTTTACACCGAGAGATTTATGAATGTTGCAGGAGTCGAGTCAAAACTGACTATACAGTCCACACACCTAGCACCCTTGCTATGTTGCATCTGTAGTAATATTAGGAGAAGTAGTCGTTGCAGTTGAAGAAGATCCGTTGATTCTTTTAGGTTTAGTTATTTTTACATATATTATAAGTACCTAAATATACCCAACAGTTAATGGAGGCAGTGAATTCATTCCTATTCTGCTTGTACACAGCTCCTGCCCCCAATAACACGGACAGACAAAAAACACAAATACTAATAAGAATATTATTATGTTGCTTCAGCTTAGAAATTTATTATTTCATATGTCTTGTCGTCAACGTTTTTATACGCTTGTTTCTTAAGAGACTCTTCCTTGAATGTAATAACACGCCAGTATCATCATCATCGTAAGAAATACAACAACAATTCTCTCCACCACCACCCACCATTTAATATTTTAGTACATGACCACGAAAAACCGTAAGAGTCGACAGGGAATGCATTTCCTTGCATTCACCGCTCCTCTAAACAGCGGAGACCAACAGTTCTGTCTAAACTTACGGCAAAACTTTTCTATATGGATACAATAATATTATATTATAACTATACGTATGGGTCGTTATGTAATTAGCACAACACTTTCGTGCAATTAATTAAGGAAAACGAAAGCTTACAGGCAATAGGAATGCAACCATTTGGTGTAAATTGCATATAACTACCGCCCTTTAAAGCCAAATGAGATAGTTACATACTTCATGCAGCCATATACTCCTCACTGCGTATGTGTGCAATCAGAGTAATTAAGTGCATTGTGTGCACTCAATTGAAATTAATATTATGTAAAGCATTTCAGTCGCCTTCATGAATAATATATTCAACCATTAATGAAAATACTGTACCTACTAACAATGTACTTACTTCTCTAATAATGTCAAGAAATTTTTTAAGCTTTTAAATTAGTACTTAGGTATATTATTGTGGGGGAATTTCTCGGCGACTCTCTTGCATGTTACATACATGTTTCTAAGTTTATTATCATCTTTTAAAGAAGTTTTATAAAAAATAGTAAGGGAATCCATATAATATTGTAATTTCTGTTCGTAAGAATATTCTTACGTACTAAATATATTATAGTAACCATTGGATAAGAAATTCATCTATAGTTTCCACATTGGAACGGTATTACCCTTGAAGAAGTAATATCTATTGTTTTCTTTGAATTGATTTATATTTGAGACGGTAGTTGTGACATTTAAATAATCCACTTCTCTTTACTTTAGCCAGAAGCCAATAAAACTATCATCTTGATTAGAAGAAAAGTCTAACTATGACAGAGCTACAATGAAGCATGTGAATTGAATTCGGAACGTAATGTAGGTACTTTTAGTTTGTGGAATAGTTTGAAGATATTATTCATCTCTTGCCAATGGAAGCGAAAAAGAAGGAAAAAATAAGTACGTAGTTTGTAGCGTACAATCTGCTCTGATGTAGTACAAGAAGTTGATACAAGTTTCACATGTAATTCAATAGAAGATGCTAACAAGGAGTGCAGGAGTCTCTCTCTCGCTCCTATCTATATAACAGTTTTTATTTGCTTGTACTTAGCATACTGAATGTATAGAAGGACTAAGGAAGGAAAAAGAGTGAAAGAAAGAAGAAAGAATAAGATAGAGATAGGGCAGAAGCGAAGATCCGCAACCGATGGGATAAGATTCGTTGATACGAAAAGGAAAAGTGTATTATTCAGATTGGGAAAGAAAAGTGAAGAAGTCTGCAAGAGGGGAAAAGAAAGCTGCACGAAAAATTGTACTGTACTTGTAGAAGAATGAGTAGGTTTATGAGAAATGCTGAGGCATATAATACTTACAGATATATTTAGGAGTATTTTCTGCAGGTATATTAGCAGTATTAAACATTTTGCATCTACAAGGAACATCCAGTTTTATTCTATTCACCCTGCATTAAAATTATAGTGTTAGTACTATTAGTTCGTACGAACCTTGGAAAAATACACAGTGGTTTGTGTGTAAGGCACGCAAACCCTTACGTTATGTGCATTCAGAATTTTATCGATATAGGAACAGGATGACTAAGGTCTTCAGACAGATTTGCACAGTTTTGGAAGATAGAAGCCCGCTAAGCCAGGTTAAGGGTAAAAAACTATTATCGGTGAGGAAAAGTAGAAGCTCACTCATTGAATAAGTGTTCATAGAGGTTGAGAGTAAATACCCTGGGTAGTTTAGTTTATATAGTACCATTAAAGAAAATAAATCGAATTCAGTTGAATGCAGAAGGGAGATGTGACTGTTATGCATATAATTTACTTTTCAGCACACGAAAATTTCAGAGGAAACATCCGTTTGTAGAAGAGCATCCTGTTTATAGGCGGATGGTGGCGTTGATCGACAAGCAAAGTTTTTGCCTAGTTCACTTAAAAGCTTACAGTAGACACATATGCGATATGCAGGTAAATTCACTTTACATTCACTGCTACGAGTTTCTGCTCGCAACTCCTCTAATATTCGTAGACGAGAACGTGTAGGTAGCAAATAATAGCAGAAGGATTGCGAGTTTAGAAAAGACGGGCACTGTAAATGGATACATAATCAGATTGAAACGTATTGACTCCATGAATGAAGTAAGGTAAAAAGGATGAAAGGGAAAGAACTAATTTTTTCATATCGTTCGGCTATGTGCCTAAAAGTACTTGCGTCCTATAAAAATGCAGTCAATTTTTTGTCCGACAAAATCCAGAAATGGAATTGAAATCTCGTTAGCAGAGAGTGGAGATTCAAATGGAAATAAAAGGTTTTGCTGTCTTTCCTCCTGTTTTCTACACGCTCACCTACAACCGTATTACGCGACTCAGCTATGAAATTTGGGACTTTAATGCAGTGTTGGTTAACAAATCCAGACGTTGCAGTGTTATAAATGTCAATTAGTGACTAAGAATGTTTCATACATTTCCCTGCTTTACGGCACCGCAATTTCTTTCAGCTTTCGTCGCTTCTACTCTTATTCGCCATAGTGGAACATTCATCTCCATCACAATTATCGCAAAGTAAAGAAACACACTGTTTTTTTTTAAATTAAATAATAGTGCCATGACAAAACATTTCAATTATTATTCACTTCAACTGTATTACTCTATGCAAGTAATTTCTTTGAATATCTTTGCATTCATTTTGGTGACATGAGAATTCTTGAAATTTTAAACTTCAGAATCCTAATTAGACAAAAATTAAAAAGTTGCTTCGTTTTGTAATAAAGTCTAGTTGCTTGCAAATGAATAACTCGGTGCCAAACGGGCTTTAAATAAATGTCGCAATTTTTAAAACAGTGAAAAAGAACTGACTATTACAAAATATAAATATTTATTTTCACATAGTTTAAGGGTTATTGGAATTGAACTTCTACATGTTAGTGTACGTGTCTGTGTCATCTTCGTTGCCACTACAATTTCAAACGGTTTCATTTCATCATTTAATGCCATAACTTTTGGAATCCTCAGTTAAGGCTGGGCTTATAGTCGCACAATGCCCCGTTCCGGTCCATACCCGTCCTATGTATTCTGCGTCTCCGCCTACAGGCCACAGTTTTCG
>JABASD010004820.1:0-14213 GCA_019776165.1 Pogonognathellus flavescens | reverse complement strand
AAGTAAAACAGAAATCCGAAAGTAAAGACGTCAAAAAATTGGAGGACGAAGTTCAGAAAATGGCACTGGAATTAGAACAGCAGAAGAAAGTGATGGAGCAGAAAGAACGAGTACGAAAGTTTATTTTCTTTCTTTGTAGTAGAAATTGTCAGTTTCGAAACTTTTAGTTTCCCTTTAATAGTATTTATTTCATTTTATACTTTCAATTTGTTGTAACCGTCTTTTTGTGGCGCTACTAAATCATTAACTTTGGCAAAAGTTTTTATTGATTTAAGTTTAATTTTTTGAAATGGTAACAGCTGACGCCTTTGAATGTGGATACATTGTCTAAAGATGGATTTTCCAAAACCATAATTAATGATAAACCAAAATCAGACGAAAAGAACATGACCGAAGAAGAAAGAGCTGAGAGTTTGAAAGAATTCACGAATAAAAACGAGACTTTATTGAAACAGTACGGACTTCTTCGGAAGTACGATGACTCACGAAAATTTTTAATGGTAAGTTGGATAAAATGTTTTTTTATTCTGTTCGATACAAAAAAGTGTGTAATTTTTTACACCATTGTGTTTATAAATAGATTTAACAAGTTTTTTGCTAATTAAACTGACTTTGGTTTTGTAGGACAATCCTCATTTGGCCTGTGAAAATACTGCGAATTATTTGGTCATTTGGTGTATTAATTTGACTTTGGAAGAAAAAATGGAGTTAATGAATCATGTGTCCCATCAATGCATCGCAATGCAATTCCTCATGGAACTGTCCAAACAGTTGAAAATTGATCCTAGAGTAACTTACATTATTTTTTCGCATTATTTCAGAACTACGTTTACTTGCACTGTATTCTACTTATATTACTATTGCGGATTTTATAAGTTGTTTATTAAATCTTAGGCTTGCATTGGACCTTTCTTTACAAAAATTGCCCATGCTGAAAACGTGGAGTACAAACAAGCGTTTGACGCTGAATTGGAAATGTTCCGTGATCGTATTAAACGTAGAGCTGAGCAGAAAATCCAAGAGGCAGAAGAAGAACAAGCTGAATTGGATAAACAGGAGAGAATTGCCAACAGTCCAGGAGGATTGGATTATATGGAAGTTCTGGAGTCCTTGCCTGAAGTAAATTAATGATAAATAGAACTTAATCATTCAAAATATTTAACATCAATTTTTTGGTTCCATTTGATTTGATGAGAAATTGAAAATCGTAAAGCAGGGATTACAAACAACAATTTTTTGAAATTATAGGACTTGCGAACTTGTTTTGAAACTCAAAATATTCCACTTCTTAAAAAAACTATTGAGAAAATGCCTGAAGAAGAAGCGAGATATCACATGAAGCGTTGTATCGACTCTGGTCTGTGGGTACCTGATGCGGGAGATCTTGTTAAAGGAAAGTCCGCGACCGACACAGAAAACCCCCCAGAAGAAGTCACGAAGTCGGAAGAAGACAAAGTTAGTGAGACTGTTGAATCAATCAACAATGTTGATTGATTACAAATATTAACATTGACGAATTTCTGTGGAACCGGTGCGAGACACGCATAATATAGATTAAGGTCGTGCGACCGAATATAATTCAAAATTAATCGGTTAAAAATGAGCACATTTATGTAATTGTCGTAAATTCCTTGAGATATTTACGATTAGTACGTATATGCACTCAATTACTAAATGTTAAGTAATTTAATTTGCTAGTATTAGTGTAAAATGTACTAATCAACTTTTAAACTTAATTGTACATAAAATTAAATTAACTACAATTTATTGTAAAATATCTATTGTACATCCAATATATATTATAACTAATTACAATGTCTTTTGTGCCCAGTATAAACAATGAAAAATCCTCTTCCTTTATTAAGCAAATAAATGCCTTTTCAGTTCAAGCAAAGTAAAAACGTAAATTTTTTCATTTATATTTTAATTTCGTATTATACCAATTCAAGTAAAACAATAGCACAATTCGGAAAAATAGTATTACGGATTGAACTGAAGCTCTTTAATTGTCAAATGTAATACAATGAATTTATAGTTAGTACATATTCCATTAGTAGTATCCCTTTTTAATTTAACGCATTATTTTTTGTCGTTTTTAATCGGTTTGTTCTGCAACAATTAGTTGTGTTTTCTGTAGATTTAATTTTAATTTTTTATTTTAAAAGGCTTATTTTAAAATATTATAATTAGGGAAACTATTTAGAATCCGTGACTTTGTCCAAGAAATTAACACAGCTCCTCTAGTTCAAGACTACGCATTACAATGTCATGAAGACATCCTTCTTATTGATAATTTCACCAGGTGCATTTTAAAAGTTCGTGTGAAGAAAATTAAATTAAATGTTTATACAGTGATTCTCCACAACAAGAGATTAGTTTATTATCATGAATACGGTGATTGGTTAAAAAACAATATTTAAGCTTATTATGTTAATGTTTCCAAGTATTTTAACAGTTTTAAATTGGAAATGTAACATTTAAAGAATTTGTATGCGGGTTCTCCGATATATTGATAGTAGTCGTTCATTTGTGATCTCATTTCTGAATACTGCTTGGAGACTTGGTCGATAATTTCTGGTGTGAAGCACCCCGGGTGATATCCTGGAGGATTGCACTGTACACAAGTGGTGGGAGCTCGGAATGCTTTTCTGTTGGTGAAAGACGATTGACTTCCTTGTGTCGGCAATTGCTGCTGTTGTTGATTTCCCCCGTCACCGTTATTGTCATAAATTCCACGTGAATTTCGTCTCGGGATTATTTGTTCACTTTTGATCGTATTAGTTTTTAAGTTCAATAATGACCGTTTAAAAATATTGTGAAGAAAATTGTTTTGATGAACTGGTCTTCCGAATCCGGATGTTGCATCTGAGCAACACCCATCCACGTTGCTATTTTGAGATAATCCTTTCATTTCAACGGCTTGACTTCCAATGACAAGTAAATGTAACAAAATTGAAAGGAATAAATACAAATATAGATTTCCCGTCGAAATATTATTATTGAACATTATGAATTAATTGTATAACTCTTTTCCACTATTGTATTGTATCCACATATTTTACCATATAATGTACTCTACAATTACGTATTTTAGATATATTATGTGGGGTTCATAGAATCGTTTATATCACTTCTCATGAAAACGCATAAAATGTTTCTTCCGGGTGGAAATAAAAATTACTCAATAATCAGAAGCAAGTTATTTTAGGATCTTTATAAATGACGTCAGTGTAGTTATACCATTACCTATAATAGGTAGATATACTAATTTCACGTGTATAAGGGCACCTCTATACTTACAATTGAAAGGATTCACTACTGACGACTACGAAAAGAGTAGTATCTATATTTTATTACCATTACTCACTATGGACAAAGGACCGGTTTCTGGTGTAATATTGTGAGATTAGAGATATCTTGATATCTATGTATTATTGTTATTTGTAATGTGCATTCAACCATCAATCGAAACTATTTTTGGCCCTTCGATTTCTAGGAAAGTACAAAGTAGCCATACATTTTTTTCATTTCTATTAGAAATAAAATGTGTAAAATATTAAACTTTAAGCAGTACCAGTACGGTATATATTACTATATTACGACATGTCAAGAGTAAGAGAAACATACATGTAAATGAAAAAAACTGAACACAAAAATTTACTCAATCACCATATATACCACAAACTGTATCTTAGTATCTTTACATATTTATAATAAAAAGAATAGATAAAAAGAACAACAGTAGAATAATGGTCTGACTTTACTTCGTACGGAGTGTGCCGTTAGAGAAAAAAGTCTAGAGCTAGAAATCGTCTCACATTTTCTACTCTCTACCAAGCAAGGCAACTTAGAGTACAATTCATCTATCATCTCTGAACTTGAGATGATGGTCCATGTATATTCTTAAGGGATTTTAGCGTGACTAATTATTAGTATCAAGGACAGCGTGAAATTGTCACGGCTTGTTGAAATCCTATATAAATAGGGAGGGCGAACAACTTACTATCAAAAGATTGTGATACACGCAAAGTCTAGTAGTTCTGTGGAAATTTCGATCCAGCCTTCAGTGAAAAAGAATATAGACAATTTATTAAGAGTTAGGAATTTTGGTGCTGCCACTGTAGCCCAAAATGTAAGTCCAGTTGAAACTACTATTGTTTACACACTTTCAGAAAAGCGTGTAGGTATCTAAAGTGTAAAAATGTAATACTAGTGGGTTCAATGCTTATCATGTTTCCGTAATGAATAGTTAAATCTATAAAACCATTGTATAGAGTGTGATAGAGCAGACAAGAGACAATTGAACAATTGTGATAACTTCATGAGTTTGTAAACGACGGAACGAACAGTCTACTGTAACTAGTGAATCATATTACTGTAAAGCTTTATGTGATGGACTACTAATTATAATACGATTATAAAGGAGAGTCACTATCCATATCTCTTAATTACGAATGCAATGAGCTGCATTCTTATTAAATACACACGTCATCATCTTCTTGATAAGACGAGAGCTAACGAGTTCACAAATAGTATTCCTAACAATCTTTTCTCATTTACACTTCCTTCGCTCGCCAACTGTGCTCAGTTAAATTCAATTACAATACACACAAAGTTCAAAGTGCGTAGTTCAGTTCTTCTCTCATTATTTCAAAGGCAACTTCAGTCATTATGAAGAATTTCGGATTTTGTTTTTTAGTCAGTTCTTTTCTACTTTTCATTGTGGGCTCAACAACAGGTTTGTATTTTTAACGTAAACTGTACAATGTTTTAAATACAAATTATTCTATGTTATTTATTCAGTATTTAAGTATAAGAAGGATTTGTTGGAATTGGTTCTACAGTTGCCCCATTAAAATTCTTCATTGAATGCAGTTTTTTTGCTCTTAGTGGGCTCAGTCACTGACAATGGCAACACCCAAAAAATGCATATTTTCATACATGTAAACTGTAAAGTGTAAACTATGAACTAGAAAAGTTGTATAAAATTAGTTAGCAAATTGCGAAATGCAAATAAATTATCTTCAGAGTAAGATTTTAACGAGTCTCGGAAGCACTTCAATTTTATAGTGTCATGCTCTGGACTGGAATATAATTTTAGGCTGTGTAATGTTATTAGAGCTTCTAAAAATCTCAGTTCTAGTTCTGATGTACACAATTTGTTCCCAACAACACCATGCAAAATATCATGTGTAATGCAATAATAAGATTTTCTGTGAAATATTGAGAAATTGTTATTTCAACTTTCTGGAAGTTGTGATTGTTAAAAAGGTGTAGGTTACATAATACATAATTTTAATATTTTAACTCCAGTATATAGTAATTCTGCTTCAAAATGTAGTTACACTTTTCATGTATTTTTAAGCAGACTGTTTAAGTTTCTAATATTATTACCTAGAACACAAATACTAAAGCGTAGTCGCATCTGTACTGTAGTACATACTTTTTTGTAATTTAATTTTAGACGAACATTGGAAATAGGCTACGGCATATTGACGGCAGATTGTTGGTGTTACTTTATTGCAGTCAACACATTATCGTAGATATATTATTCCTATATCAGTCTCGTGTGGACGGTTAACGGTGGACGGTATTGGTTAACAATGATTGTTAAAATAAGGAAGGACTTACAAACACCTATAGAAAGACAAATTTAATGCTCCTTAAGTTCGTGTGGAAACATTTCTCAACGCGACTGTTTTATTGTTTTTAATCCTGTATGTGCGATAATAGCGATAATAATATATTATAGCAGCAAATAAGTATAGCCAGTTTATGTATAGAGTGCAGTGCAGTATGCGTAGAAACATGAGACTTCATGTAATATAAGTTGAGAATGTACATACAGAATCATTTACATAAATTTATAAGACCGAACATGTGAGATCTTCATGCGAATCACCAACCAGTCTGTTTGTCAATCCGACTGTCTGTGCGAGAACAAACTTTGTCGGACTGTGGCGTCCAAGTTCGATCTTACTTGTATTCTATCTTTAGATTATGTTTATTTAATGCAGAATCTCCTCTCATTGCTGATTCATCAAATCGTCAAATAACATTACGTAGACATTTATTTCATTTGTTCATGAAATGTAAAACTCTATAATTTGATATGGCACTGACACCATTGTGCAACTGGCTGTTAATTTACATCATATCCATTAACAGCAGTTGAGTTAGAATACCAGTATGTACTGGTAAAGGCTGGAAATGTTCGGATCAAAACTCAAACGAGTAATAACGACTCACGATATCCGGTCCGCAGTTTACAGAGTGCGAAGACTGCGGAAAACCTTCGGCAAGAATCTGCACGTTTTGGAATGTGAGAAATCCCATGCCACAGATAAATGCATTGATACATAATCAGTCCAGAACACTACTTAATATTTACTACCCGAAGCACTAATTCTAGCTCCCTCAGGGAACTAAAAAGAACTAATTATAGGTCCTCGGTTAATAAAATATAACTCCTCGTCGGCAGGAAGTAAATATATTTCCTGAGGAATCAAAAATATTGCCTGGTAAAAAACGTTGATGATGACGTATTTTTACTTCCTTTGCATAAGCAAACGGCTCTAACGAATGCACCCGTAAGTTGACGAACAACTTTTTTTGCACTCTGAGCCCCCCACCCAGACGAATCTAGCCCCGCTGTTACAATCCTAGTTACGCCGCTGAATGATATTTACATTACATTCAATCAAGTTCAAGTAATTCTAAACCTGTCAATCGAAATAGAAAATGAGTGAAAATCATCGATAGTGTTCGAAAATAATCGATAATGTTCCAAAATATTCGAAAATAATTGAAAAGTATGCAAATAGTGACGTCTACAATAAAATGGTTAAAAAATAATTTTGAAACATCATTCTTGTTGACATTAAGAAAGTGTCAGGAAGTCGCCTAGTAAGGTGTTATTGCATATTCCGTGCCTTGTCGGCTGCCTTCTACAAACTAAAAGCGTTCACAAGGAAGGCATTATATTTACATCCTGATGAACAATTATTTGAGGAACTAAAAATAATTCCTTTAAAGCTATATTTAGTTCCTGGAACTATATTTAGTGCCCTAAGAGCTATATTTAGTGCCCCAAAACAGAGGAAGTATATTTAATTAACTGAGGAAGTAAAAATAGTTCCCCGTTTTTCTCTTTTTTCGGAAAAGTGGTTATCAGAATTAACTAAGATTAACTAGCCTTTCATCACAGTTAACATGTTTCTGTAATCAGTTGTCAGGTTTTTCTAAAAACTGGAAAATAAATTTAGGGAACTAATTTTATAGTCCTGGGTTAATAATAAGTAGCTCCCTGGAACTATATTTAGTGCCCCAGGAAGTATATTTGATTCCGTGTCAAAATTGTTCCTCAGGAACTAAATATTAAGTAGTGTTCTGAGCTGATAATACCTCGTAGATTGGAGAGACTTTACGTTCGTATATAAATAATAATTATAGCTACCCGACTGTTGAGAACCAGATTCATCTATAAATTATTTCTTCATAAATAAATGTGCTTATTTCCACATTACTGTTAGTGGATTGTATCATAATAATTTATTTGACATCCAATGCTTTAATTTCATCAACATTTTTAATTAAATCCAGAATAATAGATAATAATGTATTGTTGCTGTTGTGTACATTACGTTTCATTTTTGTGCATTTATGTTTTAGCGTTAAATTGTTTTGTGTGCAACTCGGAGTTTAACGAAGGCTGTGATGGGAACCCTCCAGAGAAGTATCTCGTAAAATGTTCCATCGCTACGTCACAGCCTGTGTTCCAAGAAGAGAGCAAGACAGATAAGAGCAAGAGTGGAACGGGTGGTCGAGTAAAAAGATCTTCCGAAGAGGAAATTGGACCTCTTCTGAATACCACTCTTTATCCACCTCCCCTCAACGACAACGAATACACTTTCTGCAGAAAAGTGTCTCTTACGATCCCTGAACAGAATAATGGAAGTATGAATTTTTATTTGTTTTATTTTATTCTCACTTTCAGTCTTTTTAAACCATCATACATTGTCGGGTAAATAAAACATGGAAACGAATTTTACAATAATTAATGTAAATATTTTTTTGTCAAAATGTTGCAGAAGATCATGACAAACCGGCTCATTCAAGAGTTGTCAGATCGTGCGGCTGGGTGAATGAAAGTTCCACAACGTCTTCCGGTTGCAGATATGGTACTGGTGAAGGAGTTTCACATTATATGTGCTATTGCCCTGAAAATGGTTGTAATGATGCCGGAAAATTACAAAATGCATTGATACTTTCTGTTACTTTATTTATGACCACTTTCATCTTTTGGATGGTCAATTGAAAGCAAATCTTCCCAGGAATATACATTCGTACAATTACAAGAAAAATATTTTTGTTTCTATAATGTTGAGATTTTTGACTTTGGTTCATTTGCAGTTAAAAATAATGTTTTGTTTTAGGTTATAGGTTGTATGAACGGTAATGCACAATAAAAATAAATAATGCAACAAGTTATTATTACTGCTATAAATAAGTATAAAAAACTAATTTTTTACCGTAAAATTATTTTTCGGTGGATTCTAATTACGATTTTTCTTTTTCTTTCTACGATCGACTTTTTACAAGTATAGATCTTGATTTTTAGAGAACCATAACATGAAAGACATTTTCGTCTAACATATTTCATTAGAAGTATCCACTTTGCTTTCATTTCTACTTGAAAGCAGAACAGAGAAATACAAATGCAGCAAAGGTATATGTGGAAAACCGACATAAAATTGTCATTAACTCCAATTCCTTTGACATTTTGCTCAGCATGTTCAATATTAGCAAATGCCTTTTTCTCGTCCATGAAGTCCCATGTATTTTCTAGGGATTTCCAAATTTGAGTAATGCCTGAATGCTTTAAAATACGCAATTTTAGAAAAATCATCTCGTCAAATATCAATCTCAGCTGCCACCCGGTACTTTTATGTATCAAACCCTCCTCGCTCTTTACAACTCCATTTCGTTTTGGAAATTTTTCTTTTAGCTTTGAGAATAAAAGATCAATTATTTCAGACCAGTCTCCGTACGCAGTTTTGTTGCATGTCAAAATATTCTTAAAAAAGATCTCTGATTTTACACATTCTGCGTTTGATTTTCTCACTTCTTCTAGAAGAGATATTGCGGAGAAAACCCTTTTAATGTACAAATCGCGTGGATCTTTATTTTGAACGGAATTGTGGTACCTTGTGTATAATTGTTTAAATACGGCAAACAAGTTTGTTCTAGAGATCGAAAAAACATGCTTAGAAATTGGACAATGTAGAAGGGAATTCTCTTTTTTCCCTTTCTTTCACCCAATTTACATTTTGCAGTATCCCACGTGCATAGAAGCACATGAAAACGACAACCAAACCAGAATATCTTGTCTAAAACTCGAAAAGCGGGTTTAGGCAACATTTTTGTTTTTTATCCGTATTTTTAAAACAGATTATATTTAAACCCTTGGGTTGTGAAATATTGAATGGTTAAAGCTATAATAAGGAAGGGTCGGTGAACTGAATAAAAATTTAAATTACTTCAACGTAAAATGTACCATTTGTTATAGCTATTAGAGTTACTAACAAAATCAAGGAAATGTTATTATAACTCAGCAAATGATCTAATTTAGCAAATGTGTCAGCAAATGTAAATTCAATGGTATATCTAGGATTCTAAAATGCGTGGTCACAGGCAAAAAATAAGAGGTATTGGGGCTAAAACGTTTTTTCGGAGTCTGGAGGGCTTAATTAAGCCATGTGAGCTTATACAAAATACGCCCTTGTGTTTGATTTGATTCTTTATCTTGTTACCGATTTGGAAAGTACCTAGCTTGTACTTTTTCTACGTAATGAATTTTTTGGCTTATGATTGCTGCTGCGAATTACAACTCTTCAAAGAAGAAATGAATTTTTCTAAAGAAACGGGTGAATTGGTCAACAGATTCCGTCTAAACAAAAAAAACAAGTGAATCATCAAAACATTTGTGATATAAAGTTGTAAGTAAAAATTAATGAATCAAAGCTTTAGCCTATCCTTAAGGAATTCCTCGTTGCAATTTCTGGCCAAGCGGAATGTTTTAAATTGCCGCTGGGAAGTGAAACTTCTTTTGCATGAAAGCAATTCCCAGTATATGCTTGCATACGTAGTTCTTTTGGAATAAAGGACACGAGCAATTGGATTTCTTCCAATCATTTGTAGTAAACGTCACTTTTCAAATTCTAAATTCACTTCGAAAAAAGTCCTCCAATGTCGTGTCGTTTTGTTTCTGAAATTATTTTGTTTAATGTTTTCAGTCCTAAATTGTATAACTCAATGATCTTTTTTGTGTCTGAATTAAGACATACACTATTTGTCGACATGAAAATGGGCGAGGTCATTAAATCAAAACTTGTAATTATCGTCCATTGGAATTTCCAACCTCATATTGAGATTTAACGTTGTGTAATTTTTAAGCTTCACCCAATGCTGCAATATGAACTCCGTGGCTTCATTTTCTTCACTGTTGAATTCACCCTCAAAAGACTAATGTTTTTTCTTCCTTTCCGATTTGACTTTTACTGGTAATTCTTGATTTTAAGAGTACGAGTAGAGTATGCCAGTGCTGAAGCCGTGGTCTTTTAATTACTACTGGGGGAATGTGAATGATAAAGAGCTGGGAATTGAAGGCGGCTGCCGTCATTTCTCTTACATATCTACATTTCTTAATTCGTATTTTTAATATGCCAATATATCGGAAAATAAATAAACATTTTTTACATTTGCATTATGTATGAATTTAAAAATCAGGTCTTATCTTAAGTGACGTTTATTTCAGACGGAAATTATATCTTCAGTAGAATGGCCTGCATCTAGTTCAACTTTAAATGAATCAGACATCTTTCCAAATTTTGTGTCCAATTTCACAAAATATGAAGTGCAATCTATTCCATTTTATTCCCTAATTGCCGCTTTAGGTAAAACTGAAGTGGATTTGATAGTCCTGGATGTTCAAGGAGTGGAGCTCAAAATTCTGAAAGTATTTCCCTTTGAATCCATGTTGGTTAAGGGACGTACGTTCAATAAACGAATTTCTTGATAATAAAGAAACAATATTCATGAATATATGGCGAATGGCCAAGGTCAGATCACCAATCGGTGGCTTTGGTCATTCAGACTTTTCAGACATTAACAATAAGACGTACTACTGTATTATACAGTGTGTTGTTGTCAGCATAAACATAATAATATGTATAATTATTTAGGTTTGGGTGATAGAAGTTGCCCAGCTTAGTAAAGAAGATGTACGAGAATTGAATGACTTGATATAATGGTGAGAAATGGTTACAATGAAGGTGTATCATTGGGTAAAGACAAATGGGATACTTTGTACATGCACAAATCGGTATCATAACAACTTTTAAAATATTTTTTGCAATTATTCACTCCTTTACTTTTACTTATTGTTAGACAACTTTACCAATTAAGCTGTAACACTACATTCTTATTATTGGCGATTTAATAATAAAAACTAGCAACAATTATATTATCATCCATTTAACCCGACTTGCATTGGGAGCAGATTGTCGTGAACGGAAATTTTGTTTCATGTGGTAAATGCGTCTTCAATTTTCCAACCATCAGCTACACCAACATTATAGTTTAACAGTTCAATTTTCATTAATGTCACAATTAAAAAAGTTTTAATTTAATACATTTTTAACTATAGTATATAATAGAGGAATTGTATTAAATCTGATTACAACCCCTTCTCTGCTTCTTTATAAACGATGTTTTTGTGATTTCATTTGGTAACGTACAAAAATGGAACAATGTACTGTATATTATTATGATTCCAATTCATGAGTTCAATTTATGAAAGGATTTCCCTTTTTGCATAAAGTACTTAGAAAACTATTTCAATTGTAATTTAGCCATTGCTTTAAAAGGCACATACATAAAGTGTGTCGTTTTTATTGACTTGTACTATAACTACAAGCTTTTATGAACAAATACGTAATCATCGACATAACCCAAATTTATTTTTGCAGCCAAGATGTATCCTTTCGATTCCATAAATATTTGTAATGCTTCTTTACCTTCGGGTATATGGGCAATTTCGATTGAGAACACCTGTATCAAATTTAAATTCAAGAATTGTTTTCATTAACATTCATACTTATAAAAAACTCGGAATAAAAAGCAAATGAAAACGAAACAAAAATTAAATTTAAAATTACTTTTATGAAAATAGAGTCAAAAGGGATTGTTTTCAAAACTTTGAATTCAGCTCCCTCGACATCTAAAACAAAGTAATCCACTGTTTTGATATTAAGAGCCATTAGCAGGGTAAATATTGGTAAACAAGTAATATTGACAGCTGTGGTTTCGTTCTTTTTAAAATTCACAAAAGTTGAAAGGCCACTGAGAGCGGAATACTTTGAATGACGCATGAAAGTCATCTAAATAGACAGAAAATTCGTTACGAGTTTTTTTAACAGTACTAACAATAAATTATTTTCCAATATTTAAAGAAATCTACCTTTTCTGCATACGGCTTAATTGACAAACATGTAGGACTGGTCCATGCTTTTCTATTTTTAGACCGTAAATCAGAAAATGCAGCAGGATCAGCTTCCACGAGCAAACCAGTCCAACCAAAATCCTTTTCAAGTTCCAAAGTACTGGATAAAATGAAAATGCAGCAGGATCAGCTTCCACGAGCAAACCAGTCCAACCAAAATCCTTTTCAAGTTCTAAAGTACTGGATAAAAACTCCCCATTGTTGGCACCACATTCAACAAAAAATCCATTTTCCTATTCACATTTGACAATAAATTACATAAAAATATTACAATAAATGAGCGACAGACAAACAAAGTCTTGGAGAATAATAGTTTTATTTAAGGCGGAATTGGAATTTCGTGTGCAATTCCAGTTCTATTCGATGATTTCTCTGGAATGGGAAATGGAAGCGAAAATGTCACCTGAAAGTTATGTTATGCTCAATCATAATTCACTGTTTTATTTTGTTTTTTCGAAACAAATGTCAACTGTAGAAGGGAAAAAGAAGTCTTAGACGCTGAAGTCTTTCAAGACTTCCTTTTTCCTTCTACAATCGACATTTTTTTGACAAAATAAAAGAGTACATTATGATATGATAACATTAGCTTCCTGGTGATATTTTGGAATTTTCAATTCGACTTTCCATTCCAGAGAAATAATCAAATAACACGGGAATTGCGTGGAATTGCACTTGAAATTCCAACTCCGTCTTAAGTCCACCTGTTTTTCCAATAATATGAAATATTAATAAGACGAAATTGTGATTCGCAATCATTAATTAGTTTGCACATGATTGATGATGGAGATTCACCATCAACTTACCATCTGATTGATTCGCTTCAAAATCTTAAATACAGTTTCTAACTTGCGTTTTCATCTGCGTTTTTGCATCCTCACTGCCCCATTGGTCAGTTAAATTGTATTCTTTTGTTGCAGGTGGAAATAAGAAGTTTTCTTTCGTAAACTCCACCAGAAGTGAATCACTTTGTTGTAGCCCAATAATGTTGTCGAAACTAAGCTGGTTGTCAGATGTTGTCGGTTGTTTTCGTAGCCAAACAAAATAAATAGTGACAAATAGAAAAATTACTAAAATGATTCTAAGCTGTGGCTTTCTTTTATTCATTTTTAAGTTTATTCAATAATCTCTCTGCTTGCCGAATGTTAATTACAACAACAGAACAACTATAATATAATATAACTGAACAAGGACATGGATGGCCGAAGGCGGATTGAGGATTAGTTTTGAATTATCCGTGAGTTGAATTAATCAAGAATTATTTAACGCAAAGGCACAAGGCAGTATTTAGCAGCAGGGCACAAGGGCAAGTGTCCTGGTGCTCTGCCGCTATAAGTACTAAGCACTAGACTTGGGAACGGGCTGGATTTTTCGAACCCGACCCGAACCCAACCCGAAAAATGGGACACCCGAACCCGACCCGAACCAGTGGCGTACAAATAGGGTAAGCAGGGTAAGCAAAAAATACGGGCCCCAGCACCTGATGAATATATTTTGAATAAAATTTACAACAATAAATGCAATTTAAAATTTAAATTCTGGATTTACTACTTACGCTGTAATTTCAAATCATTTTTAATGTGTATGGATATACACATAGTCATAAAATTATAGGCTACTCAATCTTTTTCGTATAATACGAGGTACTCGCGAC